>VZUA01026888.1:0-38671 GCA_013401035.1 Horornis vulcanius | reverse complement strand
CAAGCTAGCCAGCTGATTGGATGTTCAGGCTAGCCAGCTGATTGGCTCCCCCAGGTGCCCAGAGGGAACCGACCCTGCAGCCGGTGGATCCCCCCAACTGAAAGCCAGCCTTCCTTAAACTGCCACACCAGGTAAGGAGTGACCTGCCCTGCTAAGAGAATATGGGAATGGGCTGGTGGACAAACCTAATGCCTTCCAGGGACAGGAAAAATGCCGAAGCAGAGTAGGTGTGTATAGGAAATAAGACTTGAGGAACAGTGAGGCTGCTTGGGCCTGACTTTGTGGAGGGGCTGTAAGCCCAAAGGACTGTGTATCCCCAGGGGGACAGTGCCCTTGTAGGTTCCCACCAAGCTTGGGACGGCTTTGACATGAAACAGGTGTGTGGTCTGGGCTGAGTGCACCTGATGGGAAATAGTGTGTGTCTCCCACACTGGTGTCCAGCCTGTTCACCAAACATACCAGCTCCATAGACTGTGAGTGGTGATGCACTTCAAAGAGCAAAAAGAAGCTCTACTAACCCTGTCATCTCTGCTGTTGATTCCTTATGTGTGCCTGGCTGAGAACAACCCTACTTGCAGGGAGAGCCTTTTTCTGCTCTGCTCTTGTGCCCCCTAGGAAGAGAAGGGAATTTGGTCAATGACATTAAGGAGTCCTCCAAATTCTACCTTAAAAAAACTACCTATATAGGGCCTGAAGGAAAGGAAGGCAGGAAAAAAATCACCCTGTTTGGAGGCAGGGAGGCAGCTGAGCCTCCTACACTGGGTAGTGGGAGGTCTCAGTGTGAGGAAATGGGCTGCAGTGCTTCATGCCAAACCACCTCAGCTGCTCCACCATGGCATCCTTGAGTGCTCTCAGCCCAGTTGGTGGTACAGCCAGTGCTTGGGAGGAGGCAGAGAGCCCAGCCCAGCCTGCCAGAGGGGACAGCTCTGACAGCTACTCAGCAGTAAGGTGGGATGGGATGCAATATTGCCCTCCTGCAGCTGACAGCCATGTGAGAAAAACCTTCCCTGGCTCACCACAGCCTACTGCTCTGCTGGAAATGCTCACTAATTCTGGGAAGGGGATAGTCCTGTCACTCATGACTAGCATGGGGGTTGCCCTAAGTTTACAGGGACCTGCCCTAAGGTGCCTTTGTGGCCAGCAGAGCACTGGGGTGCTGTGGCAAGGGAGGGGATGATGAATAGATGGAGGTGTGAGGGAAGCGAGTGGGGATGAAACAGTGCAGCCCTAGGAGAGGAGGAGGCTGTTGGAGCCTGGCCCAGGCACCTTGGCCCCTAAGGAGAGCCCAGGCACACATTTAACCTGGCTTCTGTTCAAGAACTGCTGTCAGGACTCAGATTAGCATGAAGGTTATTTTCAGTCAAATATTTCTACAGCCCACCCCTTTCCCCTCCCTTACAGTGATTGAGTTTCTTTTTTTTCCACAGTGCTTTAGAAGAGAGGAGGAGAGGAACAAGGCAGGGTAGAAGGGGTGCCCAAGCTCCCTGTGTGAGAGAGCTGCTTTGTGTCCAGTCAGCCCAGGACAACGTTGCCCCACCTTCCACAGGGGCCTGAGTCTTGCCTGGGTCAGGTGTCCTGAGCAGCTGTGAGGGCTGCAGGCGTCCATTTCCTCAGTGAGAGGCAGGTACCCTGCAGTGATGGCCAGACTGCTGGCCAGGACCTGCTGCTTCAAAGCTCTTTCTCAGGCTACCAGATACCCCTCTGGGCTGGTGGCTGCCAGACCCTGGAGCTACGGGCCTCTCACTGCCTACATGCCTGAAGCCATCGCCTTCCCCAGACCCAAGGACCACCAAGATTTGTACAAGGTGTCAGTGGAGCAGAGTGACATCTTCTGGGGAGCACTAGGAAGGAGCCGGCTCACCTGGATCACCCCCTTCCACTCTGTCCAGGACTGTGACTTGTGCCAGGGCAGAATCTCCTGGTTCCTGGGTGGGAAGCTGAATGTGACAGGTAAGGAAGGAGATGGACATGGGATTGTACCAAGTGCCTGCAGGTACTTCTGTGTGTGTGACTTCAGCCTGGGAACGTATCAGAAGAGCACAGAGTTAAAGGTCTGGAGAGAGGAGGATCCCCAAAAGGTCCACTTGGTCCTGCAGTGGCTGTAGTGTAAAGTGGCTGTAGTGTGGCTGGCCTTAAGGAGGCAACTGGGTTTCATCAGGGAGGTTGCAGCTGGATTGTTGTGTGCTGGGAGTTGGGTTGCCCTCCCTTAGCCCCCATGGATCCCACAGCAGTGCAGCAGCTCTGTCCTGCAGGACCATAGGCAGCAACACCAAACCCTGTGCATTCAGCAGGTAGGGTTGCTCTAGGTCATTCCTGCCCAGTGAAGGCAAGATGTATCTGTAGAAAGCAAAATACAGGAGAAATGAGCCATACTGTCACCACTGTAGTAGGAGGCTCTTCTGTGGACTGGGGCTGTCAGGGAAAGACACAGAGGCTGGTGACACTGTGTCCTGCTCACAGTGCTGTTTGTCCCAGTGTTCAAAATACAAGACAGACCTCTGAGAAAGTCAGATCTTATGTAATCTATTTGGGAAAAAGGGCAAGAGTTATTTGCCTTTGGGATTTGACATCTTACTCTTTCTCCTTTTATATGCATTTCTTTCTCTCCTGGAAAACTACAAATGGTCAGGAGAAAAAGGTTGGTATGGAAACTGGGGCTGCTGCATCATCTCATGACTTTAGCAGGTTTAAGGAAAACAGAGAGTGGAACATGGCTACTGAGGAAACTGCAGCTGCCAGCAATGTGGGAAACTTTACATGGAAGAACTGCAGCCAAAGCCTCAGCTTACAATGTCCCTGGAAAGCCAGGGGCTGAGCACTCTTTTTTTACCCTGGCTCTTTTCCATCTTGGACAAATGCACTCTGCAGCCTTCCAGTGCTGAGCTTTACTTTGTCCTACATTTGTTATTTAGAAGCACTGCCACTAAAACCTTCCCTAGTTCACCTGGAGGCAGCTGCAAGGCAGTGCAGCGTGGAGTGACGGTTAGTTAATGTTTGCCAGCACTCTGAGGGCACTGGGGATGTGACCTCCAAAGGGACTTCAGGCATTTCCTGCTCTGGACTGCATGAGGTCACAGTTAAGGAGGAAGCTGATAGTGGGGATTGGTAGGTATTGGAGTGGTGAGGAGCATAACAGGCTGGGGATGTGCTTGTGATCTCCTGGCTGGTATCCACAAAGGTTGCCCAAGACTAATGCTGAGAAGACTCACACACAGCCCTGACTTTGACCTCAAAATGGGACTGCCAGTACTGGCTTTATGAGACATAAGAGGTACTGAAGGTTGCTCTGTCAATGATACTGGGTTTTCATCTCCAGTGAATTGTCTGGACCGTCATGTCCATGTAGCCCCAGACAAAGTGGCCTTAATCTGGGAGAAGGATGAACCTGGAGAGGAGGTACGGGTGACATACAGGTCAGTAATTACCCCTCAACATATGAGAGGCATATTGTAGCATGCATGAACGCTGCACAGGGCTGATCTGCTGATGTCTGCCGTGTGAGGGAATGCAGCATCCCTTCACACAGATCTAGAGTGTGGTAGGCTTGTGCTATTGGCTTGCTTGTGTTGATCTGAAACTTCAGCCTACCCTCTGACTAAATCTTCTGGGCCCTGAGGAGTCCCTGCCCAGCTGGGGAGGCAGATATAAGCCCTCTGGGGCAGCACTGCAATGCTTGTAGGAAAGACACAGGAAAGGCACACGTACCTTCCCACCCAGGTTTTTGTTATCTAAACTTCTGGGTAAGTGGTATGCAAGAAAGGCAAATTCACAGCTCCAAATGTGTTGAGAAATCTCACACACATCCTCATGTCAGCAGTGCTGCTGGATTTGGCTCTCTTGGGGGAGCTGCCTGTCCAGCCTTGCTAGGTTGGTCTGGGGCCTCCCACCTTCCAGCTTAAATTGCCTGCTCCTTGAGTCACTGCCACAGAATTCACTTAAATCCCTCTGCACACCAAACAAGTCCCTCTGTCCTCTCTGACTTCAGGCCTTACACAATAAATATGACCAACGACCCTTGCCAATCCCCATGTATGGACAGCCCTTCCATAAAATGACTCGCTGATGGCCAAGTCGGTGCTTCTGGGAGGGCGACACTTCTTGAGAGAGGCATCTTTCTGCTCACTGCTTTCCTACAGCTGTTCTTGCTTGACCTCAGCTTTAGCAAAGCATGGGACCCTGCTTTGGGGAAAGATAACTAACTTCTCATATGTAGACTCCAGCTGTGCGGGATAGTGTGTCACACTGGTTGTACAGGTTGGTAAGAAATTTGCAGGCTGTCATTGAGAAAGTCAGCTGAGGTGTTGTGGGTTTGCTGAGCCAGAAGAATTGCCAGTGGCTGTTGTACAGAAATCATCCTAATTTATGTCTTTTCCATAAATAAGTCTATGTTAGAGACTGTCTTCTTTCCATCCCACTGATTTTTACAGCTCTCCCATGGTCTTCCAGAGTGAGGAGGGTTAGGGTATGCAGGGATATAAGCTATGTCCTTGTGATTCTGAGCTCCCCCATCTTTATGCACGCAGGTAAGAGCTGCAAGTCTCTAACTGTGTCATTGCTTCTTTGGGCAGGGAGCTGCTGGCCATGACGTGCCGCCTGGGAAATACCTTGAAACGGCAAGGGGTGAAGCGGGGTGACAGGGTGACAATCTACATGCCCCCGTGCCCACTGGCGGTGGCTAGCATGCTGGCCTGTGCCCGCATCGGGGCCGTGCACGCTGTGGTGTTTGCTGGCTTCAGTGCAGAGTCTCTTGCTGACAGGATCCAGGATGGTAAGAGGCAGTGGGTAACAGTGACATATTTCCCTTGGGGGACAGTGCTGAGCTGTTTGTTCAGAAGCTATGGGGGTCTCAGGGTTGTGTGGATGGCAAAGGTTTTCTGAGTAAGACTCCCTGGGCTCTCTGAGGGTATCCTGACATAATGTATAGCCATGGAGCAGGTACTAGCAACCAAAAAATGGCATGAGCTTACTAAATACCTTCCAGCCCATGGGATGAACAGGTTTTCTCTTTTATCCATGAGACTGAAGGATTGGGATACAATGTTTCCTGTAAGAGGATGCAACACAGGCAGAAATGAATGGGAAACCAAAAGGCAAAGCTTTTGTCCTAAATGAAGGAAGTGAGCACTAAGGACTGAGAGACAGAGAAAGAGGTGAAAGGTCAGGGTAAACTGCTCTGTGACTGGTGGGAGGGACAGAGTTGCTTATATGGCTCTTCTGTCTTCTGCAGCCCAGTCAGAGACGGTGATTACAGTGAACCAGGGGCTAAGAGGTGGCAAGATTATTGAGCTAAAGAAGACAGTGGACGAGGCTGTGAAGCTGTGCCCTGGAGTGAAACGGGTTCTGGTTTCCATGAGGACTACCAGCAAGGTTCCCATGACAGCTCTAGATGTGCCCCTGGAGGAGGTGAGGCTGCCCAGTGATTTTGCCAGTTGCTCTTGGTGCAGGGACACTGGGTGGAGAGAGGATCTCGCCTGGCTATGGCATTTTTGCTGGCATTGACAGAATTTGGGAACACTGTCCCACAGCAGCAGTGGTAGTCAGAGCTGCACACAAGTTCAGGACAGTCCCAGCAGCCATTAGGATGGGCAACTGGTGTGTCTTCCCACACTACCAGCCCTGAACTGTCAGGAGGAGGCAGTGCAAACCGGAGCACGTAGCAGGGTGGACAGGGGCCTAGAAACACATGAGACATGGGCTGCTAATTTGTGAATCCAGCCTTGGACTGCCATTACACTGTCACACATGGGTCTGCTGGTGGACCTGGCATGTGCCTGTTACCCATAGCACACAGGGTGGCTAGGCTGCCAGCATGGAGCACAACTTCTGAACAGGTGAGCCCCTGCCATGCATTTCTTCTGGAGGATGTTTGTGGGGAGCAAGGTGGCGCAGGTGCTCAAAGGGGTGGGAGACTCAGGAGAGAGGTGCACAAACAGGTGTGGGCACGACACAGGGGAGGCTGTGAGACCCTGGGCAAACTGCTGTGCTCTTTCCTGCAGGAAATGATGAAGGAGGATGCATGCTGTGAGCCTGCTGTCATGGACAGTGAAGACATGCTGTTTCTTCTCTACACATCAGGCAGTACTGGCAAACCCAAGGGCTTGGTTCATTCCCAAGCTGGTTACTTGCTGTTTGCTGCTCTCACACACAAGGTAATGAATCCCAGCCACGACATGCTCATGAGCCAGCAGTTCATAGGCAGTGCAGGGAAGACAGATGCTCCTTGTTGCATTATGAGCTCATCTTTATCCACTGCAAAGCCTCTGGGAAGCATTCCAAGCCCCAGCACACCATATCTGGCTACAGGTAGTGCTCCATAGCAGGGTCTCCCAAATACATACTGCTCTGAGCTACCTTCTTGGCTTTCATCTTTCATTGTCCTATACTAAACAAAAACATTGGATAGGATGCTCAGCCTTGCAAGAGTAATTTTGTATTTCTGGGTTAGAAGGAAAAAGCCAATTGGTTCCTAGAAACTCTGGCTTTTCCTAAGTTTAACTACCCCAGCTCTGGTGGGAGATCAAAGGCAGTGCTTCTGGAACGAGTACATCTGACAATACCTGTAAAAACTGGTGAGTGTCCTCCTGGCAAAGGGTCTGTATCTGAAGAGTGTGGGTCATCTTTGGGAAGAGGAAAGCCTTTAACCACAACACATGCCCAAAGGAAACTTAGAACTGGATAAAAGGGCACTGAGCCCAACAGAGATGCCTTTGGCTGGAGGAGTGTTGGAAGGAGCATTCCTATGATATGAGGTTCCATGTAAGAGGGAACAGTCTTACTGAACATTCCCTTAGCTTTGGATCTGGCTCTTCCTGAGTGTGACTGCGGTTGCAGTAGTGCCTCAGACCACACACCCTGTGACAAAACAAGCTCAGGGCTGACTGGGTCTTCTCTTAGCTGTGAGTGCTGAAGGCCATACCTCCTGGGGTCCGTGCTAGAGGTCCCACGGCTCTCCTGTGAACTAAGCTGTGCCCAGTGTGATGGGTGACCCTCTCAAGACCATCAGAGTAGGTTTCCAAGAGGCAGGGCTGTCATTCCAGAATGGCAATGCAGGGGGTGAGCAGCATGTGGCCATGTTAGCTCCTAAGAACACTGAAAACCTGGACACAGAGCTGACACACTCAGATCCCTCAGCTGGACGGGGCAGACTGCTGCTACCATAATTCACTGCTCCACTAAAAAGAGAGAGAAGAACCAGAAGAAGATTCCATTATGGCACCTCAGAACATTTGAGGCCCTGGAGTCCCCAGATGAAAGTCAGCAGGGGGCTTCAGGAAGAAGTGAGTGGGTCTGAAACCATAGGAATCAGAGGAGACAGGAAGAAGTGATAGGCTAGTGGGAGGGTGGCCCCTAGGAAGCTTTCCTGGCACTGAGTAAATGAAATGAAGAAGAGTGCTTTAGGAAGCTGGTTGTGTTGCTGCCAGCATGAGAGCACTCAGCTCTGCCCTGCACAGGGTAGTCATCGTTCCTTCATGTTCCAGCCTTGCAGCCAAGGATCTTAGGAGGAATAAACCGGGCAGTGGGAAGAAGAGCTTGTTTTGCTTTCTGCCTGCAGGCACAGCACTGCACTCACCCAGCTGAGATGGAGAGATTCCAACTCTTGTGGGCAGGCTGGGGTTGCTCTGGGCCAAGGCATCACATGGTCCCTCTGCTTGCTGCCTCGCTGCTCCTGTGCTGGGTTCCTTGCTGAGCTCAGTGGTTTTTGAGTGTTTACTGTCCATCTGGAAGCCAGCAGTGCCTACAGGAGGCTCATGGAGTCCTCTACCACTTTGCCCTTGCCTGCAACTCCTCTTCTTCCACATAGTCACATAAGCACAGAGGCACCTTTCTTACCCAGAAGGTTCTGTTTTGATGCTACAGGATCAAAATGTTCCATCATCCTTGTCTAGGTACCAGCAAAAGGAAAGAAAGGCTGTATCTCTCTCCTTTGGAAAAGAGAAAATTTGGCTGTGTCTTTTTTTTTGTTTGGTTGGGGTTTTTATAAGTGTCTGCCTCCTGCATATTCACAGTTTTGGGGTTTTTTTAACTTCAGTTTTATTTAATTTTTTTTTTTCTGATTTTTTTAAAAACTCTTTGCAGGAAGGTGTCCCTATGGGGGTGGTAGGAAGACAGAAGAACACAGTAACGTTAGGGCTGACAGAGAGTACACTGCTCCCTGTTGTGCCCCTTGCCACAAATGCAGGCCCAGGTGAAACCCCTCACTGCCTCTTTTTTTTTGTTCAGTATGTGTTCAGCTATGAGGACAGAGACATCTTTGGCTGTGTGGCAGACATTGGCTGGATCACAGGACACACCTATGTGGTCTACGGCCCCCTCTGCAATGGTGGTACCACTGTCCTTTTTGAGAGCACTCCTGTCTATCCTAACCCTGGTGAGTGAGGTGACTCATGGGAGCTGGGACACTCCACAGCACCCTGAGATCCAGAGCAGGCAGGGAGCTGGTGGCTTGATGCCAGGACATGAGCAGTAAGGGCTCTGTTGCCTCAGCAGTGGCCTGTGGGCCGTGCCTAGTAGGGAGTTGCAAGGGAAAGAGTCTTTTCCTCTGCTTAGGAATCCACTGCTGCTTCTCCAGGGGTGGAGCTGTTAATCCTTCTCCCTCCCTGCAGAAGGAACAGTAGCAGAGCTAGGTGATGTGAAGAAAAAGGGGATGCTGCTCCTGAACTACTTCCATCTTTCCCACCATGTGATTAACTTGGCTGAAGGTCCTGGCACTGCTGGAGTCTTGGCTCTCACCTTTTCTTTCTCTGCCTTGGTGTTGTGCTGGGAGGACCTGTGTGGATACTTACTGGCCCTGTTTCCACTCCAGGCCGCTACTGGGAAACAGTAGAGAGGTTGAGAATTAACCAGTTCTATGGGGCACCCACTGCCATCCGCCTGCTCCTGAGATACGGTGATGAATGGGTGAAGAAGTATGACCGCTCTTCTCTTAAAGTGCTTGGGTCAGGTAAGTGCAGCAACATGGGCCGGGGCAGTGAATCCTTGGACATCACGTTGTGCCTTTTCCCACAAATGCCAAGAGTAGCAGCACATGAGACCCCAGAGTCAGGAGACTGCACTATTTCAGCTCTGTCCCCTTGTCTTTCCCCTTGCAGTGGGGGAACCTATCAACAAGGAGGCGTGGGAATGGTACTTCCACGTGGTTGGTGAGACACGATGCCCTGTAGTGGACACTTGGTGGCAAACTGGTGAGATGCATGATTCCTTGTTCCAGCTTCTGCTCTCCCAGGCTTTAGGAGTGACCTGCTTCTTTGCTGGCCAAGTGATAGTGGTTGTTGCTGACAGTGTTGTATGAGCAAGGCTGTAAAGGCCCATGAGCACCCAAACATAAAAGAGAAAAATGGCCTTTAAAGCTAACGCAGATAAACTGGGGATTTGAGGGCACATCTCAACAGATCTCTGCTGAACTAAATGAACACAATCATCCTTCTGCAAAATTCCTTCCCCAGCTCTCTGACAAAGCCAGCCCTAGCCTGTGCAATGTGTAGTAAGGAAGAAGGCAAAGGCTGTTGGCCGAGCAGTGCTACTTGGCATTCCTCTTGTCTCTGACTTTGATGAGCATTGGTTTCTTTTCCTTCAGAAACAGGAGGCATCTGTATCTCACCCCGTCCTTCAAATCCTGGAGCTGAAATCCTTCCAGGCATGGCTATGCGACCCTTTTTTGGGATCAGCCCCTCCCTCTTGGATGACAAGGTACATTTATAACCTGCAGTCCAGGCTCTGGGTTAGATGCCTTTCCCCCAGGTACTTGCAGCGTGTACTTGCCAATGGCAGTGGAAATCTGTAAGCATGTCTTTCCTGCTCTTCTCTGCTAGACAGCAATCTTGCTTTCTGGAAAGGGACAAACAGGGAAGCTGTTCTTCCAGCTAGTGCAGAAGTTGAGTTGTTGTCTAGCTTGCACTGTCCTGACAAGAGAGGCTGTGTTTGGGCTCCCTGCCACATCTTTCCAGGAAGGACAGGGCTGGGCAGGGATGGCCAGTCTCCTTGGAGAGGCCTTGCATCCCACCAAGGGAGGCAGTTGGTTGCAGACTTATGCTGGGAAAGACTAAGCCTGTTCTGTTGAAGTGAGGCACACAGGACTTTCCTCACTGCCATCCCTGACATTTCCATCACAGGGTTGTTAAACAGGGAGTAGCTAAACATCCCAAGTACCTTCAGCCACGGTTACTAAAAGGTAACTATTTTACAGGGAAATGTTGTTCTGGGAAATGATGTCTCCGGAGCTCTTTGCATCTCACAAGCCTGGCCCGGTATGGCACGAACCATTTACAATGACCACAAGAGATTTCTGGAAACTTACCTGACTCCTTATCCAGGTAATTAAAACATGTGGGGGGACACTTGCACAAGCTTGGTTGGGTATGGTTGGGTCTGCTTGCTGGCTTTCTGTACAGAGGCAGGATTCAGGAGAGCTGGTAGTGCTCCTTTGTTCTTCCAGAGACCCTCCACAGTACTGAGGCCTTTCATCTCCCCAGGTCTGATATCACAGGACTGCCCCTCATCAGCCTTCCCTACTGGATCACACATTGTTTTAAGGCAGTGTATTTGTCCTTCTGCCCCCAGTCCCTTTGAGCACAGACCCTCTTGTTGCATCTCTTGAAAATCCTGTCAGCCTCTGTGACTCACCCAGAGGCACTGGGCAAGCCCAAGACTGTGTGTCTTGATGTAATGCGAAAAGGAGAAGCAGCAAGACCACAGGCACCTGCACTGGAGCAAAGTGCTCCCAGCACATGGTGATGAGACAGGCACAGCATTAGCCAGTACACTGCAGAATGAGAGCCCAAGCCTGATGATAGAGCAGGTACCAACAGAGGCAGAAGACTAACAAGGAAGGTAGGCACATTTACCCTGAGCAGTTGAGGAAGAAGCAGAGTACATGGGCCCTGAAGCCAACAGAGAGCAGGAGGGGAAATGTGTATGGCTCAGAGTATGGCTGCTGAGCAGCTCACATGCTCCCTCCAAGTGACTATGGCATGGTTCTGGCTACTGCAGGATTTTTCTTCACTGGGGATGGTGTGTATCGTACCAGTGAGGGCTACTACCAGCTAACAGGACGGCTGGATGACATCATTAACATCAGTGGACACCGGCTGGGCACTGCAGAGGTGGAGGATGTTGTGGTAAGAGACGTGGGTGGGAGGTATAACCATCCAAACTAAAGCAGTCAGGGGCAGGAGGAAAAGACCAGTGCTTACAGACCTACTGAAGGCAGGAAGGAAAAAGGGCAGAAGCCATCTGAGGCCCTTCCTTATCTCCCTGCATTGTTGTGGGCTGCAGCAGCTAAGTCAGGTCAGGGCAGCTCCAGGTGGCAGACAGCCTGCCAAAAGCACTGAGTCAAATCCCTGCCCTGTTCTCTTCCAGACTCACCATGTGGCAGTGGCAGAGTCTGCTGTCATTGGCTACCCACATGAGATCAAGGGAGAAGGTAAGATGCTTTCTTTCCTGCCCCAAAACATCCCCCGGGGCTATGGCACTGCAATGGGAAGTGGCACTGGTAGCAATGCTGTGTCCACACCACACAGCATGTTAGGGGGGATCTCAGCACAGCCATCACAACCTGCACCTGCACCACAGACCAGCTAGGCTTTGCATAAGGTGGCAGCAGCAGTGCTTCTGTGTGGCCAAAAGCATGCAGAGTTTTGGCTACAGAGCACCCCCTGAGGCTACCAGCAGAGAAGGACTGTCCTGGCACCAGGTGCAGGCAGGGTCTCAGGGGCATGGTATGCACCATGCTCAGTAACCTGGTGGAACTTCTGCCAGGAGCCTACGTGTTTGTTGTGCTGAAGAAGGACAGTGGCTACACACAGGAGACTCTTGCTGCTGAACTACAGGAGCTCATCTCAAAGAAGATTGCTAAGTACGCAGCTCCAGATTATATTCAGGTAACACAAGCAAACTGGTCCAACAGCCACACTGGCAGATTGGCCGAGCCCTTTCCTTCAGCCTTGACTCTGCTCCTCCCTACCACAGGTCACACACCGGCTGCCCAAGACACGCTCGGGTAAGATTATGCGTCGGGTGCTACGGAAAATTGTGGAGGACAAAGCCAGTGAGCTCGGGGACCTAACCACCCTGGATGACCATGAGACTGTGCAGCAGATCATAGAGGGACACAAGCACCTTGTTAAGCAGCAGAAGGGCCACTAGCTTGGCACTGCCAGCAGCCGCCTCTTCTTCCTTCACTGCAAAACCAGGGAACCATCCAAAAAAGCCACTAAGCAAATGGTGGCCAGCAAGTTCTCAGATCATACCTCCACTGCGGTATTGGAGTGACCTCTCCACAACACAAGAGGCCCTCAAAACCTGTCTCCATACACCCACGTAGACAGAGGTGAGACTATGACTCACCATAGGCAGAAGAGTAAGGGGAGACAAGCTGTTTCATTCCATGAAAGCAGAGGGCAGAAAGCCCTCCTTGAGGTTCCTTGGGCCTTGCAGTAGCTGCAGAGGTAGCCGCAGGCAGGACGTCCAACCCTGGATGGGGATACTACTCCTACTTCTGCTCTGCTCTTTAGCAATAGTCTTTAGTCTTGTCCAGGACCATTGCCAATATACAGACATCTGCTGCAAAGCAAACCCCAGAAAGAAAACACACAACAGTCCGGTTAACAAATATTGACTCTTCTCCATAAAAACAGTTTGAAAACTGGCCCCAGATTTTAATACAAAAATGTTCCGTTCACTTGTAGCCATGTGTTATAAGGACAGCAGAGACATGCCCCTTCTCTGTGCTAGCATTCCCCTCCCCTTGTCTCCTGCTGGAAAACACAATTCTCGACAGAGCCACATGGTACATAAATCTTCTGCAGAGCTGTGTATCAAAGACAGAGCTCCTAGCAAGGCACGAGGGCAGAAAAGGAGGCTGCATTCTAGCCTCACACCAATGTATCCCAAAGTGGAGGTTTCTCTGGCTATTGTTTCTACAAGACCCATGAGGCAGCATCTTCTCTCAGGGAGGCCTAGCAGCTCAGCTCCTTTCTCCCACAAGAGCCAGGGAGGTAGAAGGAGGTTGGGAGAAGGATGGCATAGTTGTATTTGCTCTTAGCAGAATTCCACACCATGAATTCAAGCATACTCTGTGTCTATCAGCAAAATCCAGAACTGGTCTTGCACTGTTTGACACAGCTGCTGGCTTGGCAGCTCCATGTCTTCTGCTATTGAGAGCTCTTCCACATGTGTGGAGGTTCTGTGGCTGGCCAGACAAGGGCAAGTTTTTCAGTGTCCTTCCTCAGAAGGGAGTCGCTTCATCTTCTCACATCGAGTAAGCTCCCATCTTCCCTCCCCATGAAGTTTCAAAATCCAGCTGTGGAACTGCAATTCAATAGCACAACATTGAGGTATGTCTTTACAAGGGCATGGTCCACCCATAGTGAGGTCTTCCACCCTCAGTCCCTCCCCTCTGCTTGGTAGTGACCCGCTGTACCTCACCACCTCGTGTGGCGGGAGGCATGGAGCACTAACTCCCTGTCTCACCTTTTCCAGGCTGGGTCTGTGTCCCACACTGATCAGTGTCATGCCCAACTGAAGGCACACACGGTACAGTTCATGCTCCACCTCTTCTGTCAAGGCGCTGGTGGCTTCATCTAACACTGAAAGAGAAGTCATAAGCCCCACAAATCCCCTCCCAACCAGACATCTCCTGTAGGTAAGAGCAGCAACTCCCAAGAACATTTCATGTATTAAATGGAGTTCACCAACAGCATCTGCAGAAGGCAAGTGAGGAGAAACTTAAGGACTCAGGTATTCTTCTGGCACAGCTGGTGTCAGGCAACTAGGAAAGCTGTCCTTCCCCTCAAGTACTTGAACCCATCCAAATCACACCATTCACCTCACTCCTCTCCCTTAACAGCTGCCAGCCACTGCCTCATCCCCATCATGGCAAAAGCCAAGACATGACCTTCTCCAGGCAGACCACATGCCAGAGTGCCAGGCTGAACAAGAGTCAGTGTACTCTTCCAGCACAGACCCTACATGGAGCGTGTAGAATGGCCTGTGGCATCTTCCTGACTATTAAGGGTAAATACTACAGACCTGGAGCAAATAAATTTAAATAATCTCTACAGCTTTTAGTTTGCAATCCACAGATTCCTTCTGCCCAGACATCACTGAGCCATGCCACAGGCTTCACGGGAAAGAGAGAGACTTGCATGTAGCTACCTGCTACCAAAACTGGCTCTGTTCACCCACATCCAACCTGGCCCTCATGGCAAGTCCTCCAACAGCTCAAGCCCCCAGAAGAGCCTGAGGAATTGGCCCCATTAGATAATCACAGATGCTTCTGTGGTCCGTCAGAACTGTTTCTTCCACTGCTCCTTGTCTTTTTTGCTAGGTCAGGGCCGTAAACTTTCCATATTGCCCCAAAACTGTAGAGATACTCATGAGCTTCAGATATGACAGCTGCTGCCACACTCCCCAACACATGCATTTCTTTACATGGCAACTGGTGAGCAGGCTGACAAAGTTCTTCTGGTGCCATTGGATATGGACCATGAACATTAATCACCAGTTCCCCAAGAAGAAAATGTCTTATGTCCGGCCTCTTGATTTACCACCCTCCACACAAGTAATGAAATGTTTTCACATTTCACAAATGAATCCTCTGTGTGCTATGCTGCTAAAATAATGGCCAAGACAAGGCATGTTCCTAGCCAAAAGGGATTTCATGAGCTGTCTCTGTACCAGCTTCTCTATACACCAAAGGCCTTGTCTTTTTTCCTCCCCTCTTTTGTAGTCAGTCACTCACCTGCATATTTTGGCTGGAGGTAGAAGAGCCGTGCAAATGAGAGCCTCTGCATCTCCCCTGGGGACAGGATGTCATACCTGCAGCAGGGTCAAGATTCAACACTTCCCTCAAGAAAGAGCTCGTTTGCTGAAAATCTTATGGCTTCTGATATTGGAGACCAGCAAACAACTCTCCCTGTGTGTCCCTTGTGCCCCCCTCCATGCTGGGACTGGCTCTGCACCCCTGTACACAGTCAGCTGCCTGCAGAACACCACAGCTGGTGACTGTTGGCATACATGCTTGGGGCATGAAGGCTTTGCTCCTGTATAGTGTCCACATCTCACAGAACACAGATGGACACAGATAAATCCAGCAGCAATGTGCATCTGCTTAGAGGTGTTCCCCACTCAGAAATCACCCAAATACACACAAACAGTAAGCTCCCTTACCAGTTCCAGTCCACCTGTTCATCCAGTCCTCCAGTCCTTGCCAGCAAATCAGCCTACCAGAGAGCACAGCAGACTTGTGAATAGTCCCCAACCCTGTCAGCCTAAGGCCCTGAGCATAACCACTTGCTTCTGACTGGTCTCCCTTTCCCCACTTGAGCTAAGTTGTACTATATCTCTCCTCCTCTTTCTGTCCCATAGACAGTTGTGTCCCAGGTGCAGACAATGTCCCCACATAAGTTCAGCACACAATCATGCTGGGATCAGCAAAAACTCATCCCTTCTTCCCTCACTGGTGGCACCAGGAAAGAAGGCAGCAGTGCTATCAGTGACTCACCAGCCCAGCCAGCTCCAGGAATCGCACAATCCTCTCATCATCTGCAGACCCTAGGGAGAAAGCCACACAGCATAAGCAGAGGCAGTGTGAGCTGAGGCCATTGATGAATGGAGTTAGCAGGGCAGGAGGGAAGAACTGGAGTATCTCCTCAGGCTCAATGTAGCTGACCTGACCACTGAGTTATATCAGATCCTGAGCTTAGGCAGAGATAGCCCCAAAGATTGACCGTCCTTAAAAATGTTAACCATGCCTGTGAGCAGCATACCAGGAGATAGCTGGGCTCCACAGATACACCTGAGATTTGCTTCAGTTCATGGCCACAGCCAGAACACAAGGATCCAGGCTTCAACTGCCAAAGCCCTGCCCAACAGTTGCTCTCTTAGAGCTGAGACTGCACACTACAAGTGGTGGAGTCATGGGAACAGGGTTCAGGTAAGAGCCAGCAAAAAGACCCTTTGTGGGGAGAGAAATACCTCAGAGTGGGTCATCTGTGGAGCAGAATATACACTTGAGCTGGTACATTCAGCATCTATGGAAGCTGAGCAGAGGGCTGTGCATCTGCCATGGACCCCTCTGAAGCTGCCAGGGAGCCACAAGAGTAGCTGATGGCTGTAGTTACTCTCAGCATGATTGTGACTCCCAAGTGTTTGAAAGCAGCAGGTAACACTGCTGGACATCTCCAAGCTACAGCAGACCACATGTGGTCTGGCTTTGGAAGAGGGCAGGGGAGAGAAGGGATCCATCTATTCTGACCTGGGACATAATTTTGAAAAAGTGGAACAGTAAAAGATGGAAGTGGATGGAAAATGAGATGAAGGCAAACATGGCTTGCTGAAAGTCAGGCTGTACCAAACAAATCAGACTTATCCCAACAGCAACATATATCATGTCTAGCACAGCAGGAAGAGCATGGCCAGTTTGTCCTCATTGTACTATAACAACAAGTTCTAATCAAGTGAGTGTGCTCCCTCAAAAAAGGAGGGGGACACAGAATTGACCTTAACACACACTAATCTGCTAGGGAACACCAGAGCAACAAAAAGGAAAATGGATGAGGATTACAGCAGGGGAGAAGCTGCACTGGGTACAGGATAGTAAGGCAATACCACAGCATTGGTTAATTAGTCTAATAGATTTCCACAAACCTGAAAGTGGATAGATCTCCTTCAGGGGATAGATCACCTGTTCAACAGATCAAAAGAAACCATGTCAGAGGGAGCTGGACACTGTCCATCAGAGATGCAATAGCATGAACTCAGGCACAAGGGAATGAGCTTCCACAGGCTTCCTCCCTCTTGCAGGCGTGTCTGCATCCCATGGGTTTGGAAGGCATGACCACAGCTGGGAGCAGAGCTGAGGCCAGAGCAAAGACCCTGGGCTCACCTGCTCACGCAGGCTTCCATCAGTGAAGAAGGGCCGCTGCGGTAGGAACACCACTCCTCGGGGGCCAAAGCAGGTCAGCATCCTGATGCTCCCTGCACAGAGACACTCATCACACCTGCAGTACCAGGCAGCAACTCCCCACTGCCCCGTGTAGCCAACAAATCCCCACAAAAGTGTGTTTGCAACACAGAGCAAAGCAGTGAGAGCCAAAGACTGTGACAGAGATGGGTGGCTCAAATCAGTGTATCGGTGACACATTCACCATCACATGGTGGCACTGGCCTCACAAACTGCCACACTGTCACCTTCCAAACTCAGGGTAGCTTTGGTTGAGAAAGAGAAGGCTTAGTCAAGTAGCAATCCTTACCCCGCGTGCTCTCCCAGAGTCCTCCAAGGACCCTCAGGAGAGATGTCTTCCCTGTACCAGTGTTTCCCACAATCATCACACTGTTTCCTTGTGAGATCCTGAGGCTCAAGTCCTTGATGAGCAGCTTGCCAGAGGATGGTACTGAGAGTGTCACTCGCTCCAGAAGGAAAGCTGTGTCCTCTGGCACTGGGTCCTCCCCAGGATGGCTGCTGGGCCACCACCAAGACAAAGAACGAGAGATCTGGGGGTGAGTGACCATGCTGAGACTAGAAAAGATCAGACACCTTAGACCTCCTGTGCATCTGTGACAGTAGCACTGCCCCACACACCCTGGGAATGACAACTGACAGTGAGCACTGCCTGCTCCAACCAAATGCATGCAACAGACTGTGACACCAAGGGCAACCTCACACACTGGGACATAAGCTGCAAGCCAGCCAGTTGCTGAGAGGTGACTCACCCATCCAAATCCCAACTGGTTTTGGCTTCTGAGTAGTTACCATTCTTTTTTCTGCCAAGGCTCAGCAAGGTCTCCTGCAGTTCACCAATCCTACACACAAAGGAGGTTGCATGAATGCTAGGGACAATTCCAGCAGCCTCCTCACAATATCCAAACTTGCCCATGCTTGCACACAAGCAACTGTTTCTTTTCTTTTTTTTTTTAGCACAGACCTGGGCAGAGTCTTGTCCTGCACTGCCCTTTCCTCCAGAGATGTGCCCACAGATAAGCTCACCTGTGTGTGTAGCCAGCTACATCCGTCACAGTGCTGGAGAGATCTATGAGCTGGCTGAAACAGCCAATGAGGTAGATGGAAACAAAGGCATTCTGGGGAGAAATCACATGCCAGAGTAAGGGTCAGTGCTGATCTGGGGCCCTGACTCTTATTCCATGACTGCAAGGAGCCACCAAGGAGTCCACACATTTGGCCACATCAGCTGTCTCAGCAGGGTGAATGAGGGGTGGTGAAGTCACTCAGAGTGATGGGACCATATTTGAAAGAAGCAGGGCTTCCTGTTCAGTACAGCAGTTTTTGCCAGGTTGACACATGTCCTGTCACAGGGATGTTGTGCAGAGTGCCTGATGGCTTGCCTAGGGCCCAGCATGCTTGCCCAAGTCACACAGATCCATGCCACCAAGCCTGCCTCACCACCATATATGGCTCAGAGCAGGGTGTCTCAGCCTGCAGTGCCCACTTAGCTATTTTTAGCTCTGCATTCTCTGTCACAAGCCAGTTTTGAGTATCTGGTAACAAGTCAGGTCAGGAAGGTGAATGGAAGCCAGCTCAGCCTCACTGGTGGCCAGGCTCACTACAGGCAGTAGCCCAGGGCATAACCCAGACCCACAGCATTGCACAGACCCCATCCCCACCTGCACTGCTGAAAACCAGAGACTTTCTGACCTCCTGTTTTTTTAGACAGAGGTCTGAGCTAGGAAACACTTATGTAAACATGTCCTTGACAGTTCTCACCCTCAAGTTAATCACATACCAGCTGGCTACAAGCTCCCATTTCCATGACACCTTGAGTAGGGACAGTCTAACCTGAAGATCAAGGGCAGGTTATCTAGCCCCAGGGCCACCAGCCTCATGTGAAACCTATATCCTCAGTGCCTGCTCACCCTCCACAATGGGGTCACAGAGATTACCCTTAGCTCACCTTGCTGACAAGGGCACTGAGCTCTGTTGGACTCAGGTCACCGTAGACCCCAGAAAAGATGGGAATGGCAATGACCACGTAGCTCAGGATGCTGCCCAGGTAATCAAAGGTGTTGATCCCAACTGGGTACAAGCACATTGAAAGAAGACAGTGAGTTAAAGTAGAAACCTCTGTCCCAGCCAGGCCCAGATGCTGACCCTAAGCCCAGTCAGAGGAAGGGCCGTGTTCTTGCCTCGGCCCTTCATGATGAACCAGAGCAGAAAAACCCATTTTGCAGGATAGCGCACACATAAGGGTGAAAATCTATTTGCCAAGCAAAGAGCATTTTGGGGCAGGCCCCTGAGCAGAGAATCATCATCCAGACACACAGCTCAGGGACTACCATGGGGCAAAAGGCACTTTTCCTGCTTGTTGCTGTGCTTCAGGGCCCTGACTGATTCACAGTAAACAGGAAGGAAGGGCAAAAAGGAAGCTCTGGGGTGAGATGGCTTGCCATGAAGTGTGTCTTGGGAGCACACAACAGGCAGATGGACTTAAGATCCCAAATTCCCACAGACACTTCTGTTGAGGGTTCTCCCTCCATTACACTGCTCAGAAGCTCACTGTGCTGCTGAGATCATGAAGAGCTGTCTTTATAGGGGTCATTTAAAGAAAAAACCTGGACTCAGTGAAAAAGGGAGAAGGAATATTTTCAGGGGACAGCTATGCTTAAGGGTCAGGCTCTATTCAAAAGAAGTTTCCACAGCTCCCAACCACATGTACAGTCCCCAAAGCTCAAGCCCTTCCCTCTTTTCTTGGCATGTGAACACCTGCCCCACAAAAAGCCAGATTCTTGGTCCTCCACAGTTTTGCCTCTCTATGAGGCTTTTGCACAAAAGGATTCCCATTTAGCACTGCAGGAGGCACCCTCTGCTCACCCTCAGGGCTTTCACAGACCAGCAAGAGGCAGAAGAAGAAAACACAGCACCCACCAACTGCTCTACCAGTAGAGATTTCCCAGCATGTGGGCCACCACAATGGAGTAACCACCCATCACACTTCACCCCCAGCCTGCCCACTCACTGTATAGCCACAGCTCCTTGCCTATCAGCTCCCTCTGGGTCTTCAGCAGCCTCTGCAGCCTCCGGTCTGTGCGCATGTGCTCCACTCGCCCAGCCCTGTAAAAATAAGATTGCAACATGCCACAGACATCCTAGGACCATGGGCTTTAAAACTGAAGTTTTGCCTCCAACTAAAAAGCTCTTTATTGGCTAGGAACTGAAAAGCCAGGACTGCCTTCCTGAAGGGCATCATCAAGAAACTCTGACTGAAGCAGGCAGACCTACAAATCTCTCTCAGAGCCCATGGCTGCTGCTGTTGCAGCAGGAGGAGGTAAAGCCAGGCCAGGCACTGTCAGCAAGGCTCCAGCCTGAAGCAATGTACACCCAAGGTCAAACACACTTCCCAAATACAGCCTGGTTGGAAAAGTGGGATGGCACTGCTACACAGCTGGACCCAGAAAGGAGAGGGCAGACGAGAGTCCAGGGGGTGATAATCAGCCCACATGGCCTGCATGGCTAGCAGCCTCAGCCCACCTGTTCCCATTTCCCACTCCACAGGAGTGGGACAAAGCCAAGTCCCGAGCAGTGCAACCCCTGGTACAGGTAACCCCAGCTCCACAATGCCCCCCTTCCCAGGGCCATCTCCATCAGGTCACCCATCACACAAGTTAGTGGTGATGCTCCAGGGGCCAGGCTGAGCCAGGAGCAAGGCGCTATCTCTTAAACCACCACCTTCAAGCAAGTGTGACAACTCCTTCTGCTGCTTTGCAAGGCCTGGGCTGCCCTCAGGTGGCAAAACGCAGAGAGAGCTCCACATCTCACTTCAGACTCCCACCTGCCATGGCACCTATTGCCCCTGACATCCAACAGAGGCTTGCTTGCGCCCACTACACAAACCATGCTCGCACCACAGTCCGTGCAACAGGGGAGTCACTAAGGCCCAAGAAGATAATGCCAGAAGCAGCACAAAAACATCCAAAATAAGATTTTTGAGGTTTCGTTTCTAAAGAGTCTCAGTTCACAGAAAAATACATTTTCTTTCTCAAAAATGCACCTGGTTAGAATTCAGTTTGGCTTTACTGCCTTATAACACATCTCAGGTAACTCTGAGCTGTAATCTCTGCTTTCCATGTATTAGGAAAGGAGAAAGGCTTGGACACAAGGAGTTAAAGGTGAGAAAGGAACCTTTGTTCCAGAAAAGGAAGCTTTGTTCCAGAGCTATTATTTTGTTGCAGATGAGGAGAGATTGCTGTATTAGTTTCCTCTTTTCCTCCCATTCACTTCACTTTTAAAGCAACTTTGCCAAAAGCTTAGTAACAAAAGTGAAAAGGTGGCATTGCTCTGCTTGTGTTTAGGCAGTCTTAAGAAGACAAGATCACAAGCTAGAGAAGTTGAGCAATCAAAACCAGCCACTCACCACATGTTCCTCCTCTTGCAGGAGTCTAGGAATGCAACCTATTAAAAAATTCCTTTATTTTAAATTATGACACATGCCATGAAAATGCCTGGTTGTGTGCAACTCAGCTAAGTTCTAGTTTCACACAAAATGAAGCTTTTCTACTAAAACACTGTATTGAACCAAGACATTCTGTTTTCTGGTATAATAATCCACTTTCCTTGTCTACTTAGTAATAGAATAGAAAAATTCTAAATTGTGAGGGAAAGTACTGGTTTCCCTAAAAGTACTTAAATAAGGGTATGTAATTACAGTATCTTTTCCATTACAAAGAAATGTCATCAACCAGTAGGAATCAATCAGAGTACAAAGAAATAACTCAGGCTTGCCAGTGCAAACCAAGATTGATTTTGGTTATTTAAATCAGTTTCATTACTGTCAATGTAAGTTGTTATGAAATTAGTGACTTTGAATCAAACCACTGTGGGGACAGCACCACAACACTTGAAATGCCTGCTCAATACTGCACAAAGGAGCCAAATACAGATCACGGGCAGGGAGGACCGGAGAGAGGACACGTGCTACAATTCCTGGAAGAAGGGCAATTTCGCAACATACAGGGCAAAGGCAGACTCGTGACCAGAGAGAAACAACAACCTGCTGCCACCCCAACACAAGCTACACCAAATTCATACCTCTTTTCCCGGTGAATCAAGCAGCAGCTCTACAGACTTCAGGGCATCACTAAATGGGGGAGGTACTGCTGGGCTCCTGATTGTGTGCTCAGCTCAGGGGTGAATGGCATTGAGCAAATTCAGAGCCCTGGTACAGCAAATGGAGGGCACAGACTGACCAAGAGGAGCAAAACAGATGTAAGGCAGCCAGGTAGCAGCTAGCACACCCACAGAAGACATGCAGGCAAGCAGCAGCAGGATGGAGCCAGAAGCAACATGCAACAAGTCTTCAGCGGAACCAGATGCAATAACACTTTGAGCAATCTTCCAGGTAAGGACCTGGCAAAACATCAGTAATAGTCTCTAAGCCACCACCAAATCTGTATCTGCTTCTGAGGGGATGTTAGAAGGGAGACAAAGGAAAGATAGTTGTCTCCTGTTGCTGTGGATTATTTCTGCAGATGATGCATAGAACGCAAAGAACAGAATCTCAGGGCTGTATGATGCTGCAGTGGGAGAGATGGAAAGCTGCAGCAACAGAACTTGGGCTCCTTTGGGATATGTAAACACAAGGATGCTCTGAACTGGGACAATCCTTTTGAGGATACAAAGAAATTAACACTACTAACCTGTAGAAAGCAGCTGGTTCTGCATTGACACGAATCTGCATGTGCTTGAACCTGTACAACCAAAAAAAACCCATAATTGTGCACAAATGCTCGGTGAACTATGTAGCCAAAACCATTCTTAGAGGAAACTTATCTTGCATGTTAGAGCAGTAATCTGAGGCATCTCTTGACAGAAATACTCAACAGGCTCAGAAAGGCACCAGAGACAAGGCTTAACATGAGCTGCCATCATTCAGGACCAGCTCAGTGGTGCATTTGTTTGCTATCCTGCTCTCTCTGCACATCTTCTTAGCCCTTGGGCTTACTGTTTGCTGCTAGTCCAGCATCTCCACCGTACAAAATCACTGCAGCCAACTGCCCTGGGCTGGGCTCCCTGTGCCACAACAGCTTATACTGCTGTCCCTGGATGCCTTGAGCCCCAGGGAAAGCTACAAAGCCCCTGCTACACACACAGCCAACCCTGCAAGCAATGGGGAGGAGGTGAATTACAGAGCGTATGGAAAGACTGGGCTGCTGTTTTAGGAACCCAATGAAGGCAATGGTGAAGCAGAAACCTGATTTCTGTCAGTAGATGCAGTTCACTGAATGCACATCTACACTCAAGGAAGCTCCACGTGCAGTTTTCTTCAATACATCCCTAGCAGAAGCACCAGCAATAAGCAAGCAAACAGCTTGAGGACTGAGCTGTGAGACTGAACCAAAGGCATTGTCTGCCATGACACAAGGCTGTGAATGGCTGGCAGGGGCTCAGTACACCGACTTTGAGGCACCATTGCACAGGTGGCCTTCTCTGAGTGGGGGGAAAGTCACAGACAAGAGAAGTAGCTACATGCACAGCACTGAATGGGTACGAAAAAGCAGCTTTCACAGGAGCTGCCAAGGAGCAGTGAAAACACAGTTCTGCTGGGACTCACCTGAAATCTCCCTCCAGTTTTTCCTGCTGCACAAGTTTAGACACAATTGGGCTCATCAACACTTTGTTAATCATCGTCCCAATGACGAAATATCCGAAGATGCTCACTGGGCCTAGCCAGCCTGTGCTACAGAGGAGAAAGAGAAGTCAGCTAATAATCCATACTCCTGCACCATTAGGCTCTAGCAATCAGAGCCCTCTGCTGTCCCCTCTCTTGGCTTTCACAGAAGTTTGGGTGCCAACATTGCACATCCCAGCATCCCCAAGGCAGGGTTCTCTTTGGAGTGTAGAGACCACTCACCCATGTGTACAAATATCCATCTGGGGAGTTGTGGTGGCAGGCTCCAAAAAAAAGGACACAGAAAAGAGATGTGCAAGCAGGGCAAGGATACATCCTTACCTGTGAAAGCACTGGTATGTGTAGTAGGCCAGTGTGAAGGGTGAGATGACGAGCTTGCTGGCCATGGAGCTGAGCTGCCTGCAGAACCTCTCCACATCCTGGCTGATGCGCTGGTCCCTGCTCAACACAAAGAGAAGAGCCATTGACACCATTACATCCCAGAAGCAAAAGCCAGCACTAAAGCCCTAACAGGGCACAAACCAGGCTGTTTCATTGCATGAACACAGGACAGGCTGCAGGTGAACAACCTTGCCTGGGAAGGACCTGCAGCTCCCTCACAGGAGACCATTTTCATCGCCCAGCAGGACCCACCCAAGGGCCTTCATGGCACCCAGGAAGAACAACTCCTGCTATTGCTTTCACCCTGTTCCTTGTATTTATCCCTTGTTCCACTCTCAACAATATTGTTCAACACTTGTGCTGAAGGTCTCTGCATCATTGTCCTTTACTCCTCTTCTGGAACAACCCCCATACTATGAAAAAATACTGACTCTCCCCCTAACCTTCAGTATGGGCTGAAATGCCATCAGACCCAAGCCAATCCCGTGGCTCTGCATAGACTGCTTCTGGTTCCTTTGCTGCAAAGAAGAAAGTGCTTCCACCCACCCCACCTCCCAAGAGCAGGAAGCAGCACACCAAGCCTTCTCACCTCACTAGCAGCAGGCACATGGGTGACAGACCCTCAAGTCCCATCTATCCCACTGCTGAGCAGGAGTTGCACTTTGGGTAACTAGGAAGAATTTCAGTATATTTACTCCTCAGCACCTCATCTGTCCAGAGCACATGGATGAGGGCTTCAGCCTGCTGTGCTAAGCTCCAGTGGAAAGGCCATAACTTAATGCTGGAGTTCAAAATGAAGAGCAAGGATGGACTCCTGGTTAGTCTCAGTGCAGATATAACCACAAGGACATTCACATTTTAACACTTCTGCAGTTCTGGAACAGCAATGGATTTAATTCTGGGGCAGCTCTCACCCTGACTGACCTTACAGTCATAATTTTTCCTTTCCCTCAGACTGTAATATTCCCATAAAATTGTAACTTAAATTGTGCTATAGGCTCCTAGAAGGATATTGCATTTTACAAGCTATTAAGTAACATGAAATGAAAACACATGAAATGCATAAAAGCATCAACTCAAATGCCCTGCTAGTTGCTGCAAGTGTTTGTATGCCACTCAGAACCTACTCTCCATTCCTTCAAAGTGGATGACTCCATGCATATAACACTCAGTTTGGTTTGCACTGCATAATGGGAGGTCTCTGTTGCTTTAGTTTGTTCTCTAAGTACCTGATGCAGGGTAAAAAACTCTCATCAAGGAATTGCAAGATGAAGAGAATTTTTGCAGTGGTACCAAAACCACACTAAACAGTAAGATTGAATGCTGGAGCAGAAGCAAGGTGTAATGAGACATACTCCACATTTGGTCTGCAAAGGTCAGGAGAGCTGTCTCTTTTGCTGGAGGGCAGACTGACCCAGTGAATGTCTTCCACATTTCACTGCACAATGTGAACACTTTCCCTAGTTAAAAATAAACCTGAGCAGAATAATCATGGGGTGAGGGGCCTCTGTCCTCTACTTCCCCTCATGCCCCCAAAGAAAAAGACAGGCATGCAGGTTTCAATGTGCTGCACTGCATGGGAAGTGCTGCATGCCCTGGTAACAGACAGTTTTTTAACCTCTCCTTGCAACTCCATGCCACTGCAAAACACTATCAGTAATGAACATTTAATGATAGTGGGAGTAAACCCAACAGCAACCTGGAAGTGCATCAGCTTGATAATGATGACCTACTGCCAAACATGTAAAGCTGTTTGACCCAAGCTGAGACCTCTCTCCTTGCTTGCTGCTTCCCCTTAGATATCCAGCATGTTTTCTTGCAGCAGCCACACAAACCATTCTGCTCTGCATTGAAGGAGTAAGGACAGTAGCAACAGGCAGCAGAAGTGCAGAAGTTGTTTCAGTTTCTTGAAGTTTCCAATATTAGCAAGTTATGAGTCCCTGCAAGACAGCAATTTTTCCCCAGGACCCTGGGCATGGTGTCCTCCTGTCATCAACATGGGAAATGGCACCAGTGCAGTGACTAGATCAGAGGTGCCCACTCAAGCAGAGGAGAACTTGGAGCCTCAAAACAATGGTATAACAATACATTATTTGGAAAACATTCCCCCTTTATTTCCCGTTTTTCAGCTACTATTTAATAATAACAACTTTAAATTCTGGATGGGGAAGAATTAGGGAGATTCTACGCTGAGATTAGCTCAGCTGGTTAAAACATGGTGCTGTTAATGACACGGGTTCAATCTCTGTGTGGGCTATTCACTTAAAAAGTTGGACTCAGTGATCCATGTGGGTCCACTCCAACTAAGAGTATTTTGTGATCTGTGACTTCTCACATGATGTCTAGCATAGGATTTTTAGCTCTTCACAGTGCGCAACTGTGACAGCAGTGCCCTGTGTGTGAGGATAGGCTGGAAGGCCAAGGTCCACACACAGCAGTGAGGAAGGGCATTCAACCTCTGCTGCAGAGCCCAGGTAAATCAACAGCTCTGCAGTAAGCAGGACAGTGCACAAAGCAAACTGGAGAGGGACCTCTTGGGGGTGGGAGCTGGGATCCACAAGGAGACTGAATGCTGCTCCTCTTATATTTCAGGTCACCACTTCCTTCCTAGGAACAGGAAAGGGAAATGCAACCCTCATACAGTGCAAAACAAAGCCCTTCCTGGATGTGGCTCCAATGGGTTATCAAACCACTAAAATACAACTAAACTGTGCTCAGCTGCAGATTCTGGTGTTTGAAGTTCAAACAGAACAGGGACTGTACTAATGCTGTCCTTCACCAGCTGCGTGAAGGAAAGGAAAGGTTCTGCTGACTCCAGCCACGCCCTTTGTAACATCACAGTGTCAAGGATTGAGTTTGCAGACAGCATATTTTATAGCAGCACTAGATCCCTGTTCCAATGGACATCCATTTTCCTTGCAACTGAAACATCCTGCCCCTAAAACTATCACAACCAGCAGTCACAGGAGCTCCCAGCAATAGGTATCACCTCCCACCAAGGTAGAAGAGGGTGCCTAGATTTCTGCCTAAATGGTAAAAGCTTCTAGGGCTCAAGCTGCTACCCAGAGACAAAGAGAAATCAGGAAAAGGTGCAGAGCAGCCCAGGAGAAGCCAAACAAGATACTGAAAGAAGCTGCCAGCAGCCTACGGGTTATCGATGTCCTCACGCAGCACGTGCAGGCTGTAGTAGACCTGGCCTTGGAAGTAGCAGCTGTGGAGGTATTCAGTGAGGGATTTCCTCCAGTTCACATACATCATGTTGCAGATAAACTGGTCGAAACTTTTTAGCTGGAACAAGGGCAAAAGAGATGGATGGGGAGAGATAAGATTTTTTCAAAATGAAATAAAAACTAGCAGTTTTTACTAGTTATCCACGGCATGGGCAGACTTGAATTCTTTGTGACCAGGATCATGCCATGGGCAGCTTTCCCTTCCTCTCCCAAGACAAGTGAGCCTCTGGTCTTACCGTGGAGTTCACAATGATCAGAGTCACGGCAACGGCAGTCAATGTTTTGAATCCTGAGAAGTCCTTGTTCCCTAGGACCTCATAGTACTGGCTGGGGATGACGCCAACCTGGTAAATAATCAGCTGCTCTGGAGGAGAAAGGCAAGCAGGGGAAGGAATTGATGGACTGAGGTGACAAGGCAAAGTGGGGGACCACTGGGAGCAGATGTGGGGTGCAGCCCCCCAAACCCACCAGCCAGGCTCACCCAGCAAGGCGACACAGAGCAGCGTCAGGAACATGAGGGCGCTCGGTGAGGGCCACCCAGGAAAGAGCACGGCCAGGAGCCGCAGGAACCGCCGCAGGAACAGCCCGTCCAGCCGAGAGCCAGCCCTGCAACGGAGGGAGACGAGGGCCAGCAGTGAGCTCGGGGGTTCCACCCCACCTTCCCTCCGCCACGCCCGGCCCAACCCGGTCTGTCCTCACCGCCCGCCGGCCCCGGTGCCCCTCGCGCTGCCCCCAGCCATCGGCGCCCGCCGGGCCGAACCGGCCAGATCAGACTCTGCCTCGCGGGCGCTTCATATGAATATTCATCACCTCTCTTCGCCCTGCATCAGCCCCGCCCGGGGTCGGCCGCCGCTGCCGCCGCTGCCGCGTGTGGCGTCACCGCAGAGATCCCGCCCGCCAGCACCTCCTCTCCCGCGCCACCGGGCGGCAGCGCCCCCTGGCGAGGCCCCGCCCGCACCGCGGGCACAACACCCCCTGGCGGCGCCGTGCGGGTGTGCGTGTTCAGCGCCCGCCCGTTCCCACACAGCGGAGCCGGGCGGGCCATCCCGGCGGGCCATCATCCCGGCGGGCCATCATCCCGGCGGGCCATCATCCCGGCGGGCCATCATCCCGGCGGGCCATCATCCCGGCGGGCCATCATCCCGGCGGGCCATCATCCCGGCGGGCCATCATCCCGGCGGGCCATCATCCCGGCGGGCCATCATCCCGGCGGGCCATCATCCCGGCGGGCCATCATCCCGGCGGGCCATCATCCCGGCGGGCCATCATCCCGGCGGGCCATCATCCCGGCGGGCCATCATCCCGGCGGGCCATCATCCCGGCGGGCCATCATCCCGGCGGGCCATCATCCCGGCGGGCCATCATCCCGGCGGGCCATCATCCCGGCGGGCCATCATCCCGGCGGGCCATCATCCCGGCGGGCCATCATCCCGGCGGGCCATCATCCCGGCGGGCCATCATCCCGGCGGGCCATCATCCCGGCGGGCCATCATCCCGGCGGGCCATCATCCCGGCGGGCCATCATCCCGGCGGGCCATCATCCCGGCGGGCCATCATCCCGGCGGGCCATCATCCCGGCGGGCCATCATCCCGGCGGGCCATCATCCCGGCGGGCCATCATCCCGGCGGGCCATCATCCCGGCGGGCCATCATCCCGGCGGGCCATCCCGGCGGGCCATCCCGGCGCGATGGATGTGATCGCGTCCCTCACCTCCTCCCCGCCCGGTCACAGAGACGAACCGTGGTGCCGGGCAGGCTCCAGGGCCGAGCCACAGGCTGCAGGGCCGAAAACCCGGACACTAACACCTCTCTTGAGGGAGAAGCTGGACAAGCACAAATTGATCCCTCTGAAGATCCCAGAGGCTGAGGGACAGTCGCCGTGGGCAGCAGGTGCTGCCTGCCTGTTACAGGGGAGACAAAAAAGAAGTACTAGTACTAATTCTGCACATTTGTCTTGTTCTGGGGTCGGCAGTGAAGTTTCAGGTTGCTTCCAAAGGACACACAGCTTGCAGTGGCCATTGTAGGAGATTGCTCAAGCCGGGACGTTGGAATTAGGCAGCGATGCCCAGTGTGATGGTGAATGGCAGTGTGTGCTCCCCACCCTGCTCAAGGAACAGGACGGAGCAGTACGAAACTCCAGGCAGACGGAGGGACTTCAAGAAAGCAGCAATGAGCTGTGTCAGTGAATGAACCCTCTCTGGCTTCTCAGTGACCTCAGTTTTAATACAGAAACCAACTTTCTTTTTTTTTTTTTTTTCAGGTTTGGGCTGGAATCTGGTTTCATAACCCAAAACTCTTGAGTTACAAAGTATTTCAGAAAAAGTAAATTTATGGATAAGCCTCATGATTAGAGATGAGAGATCCTATGAGCTGCCATGCCTTCCTTACTCATGTGTCTTTCACCTACCATCCTGTTGATGCCATTTCTTTTGCAGAGCCTTTGGGCTTCTGCACATACCCTGTAGGTCCCTCATCTCATATGCCTAGTAGCTCTGTTCTTCTGCCACTTCCCTGCGTCCTAGCCCTCCTTCTCTTCCTTCATCCTCATCTCCTTTATCTTTGCTTTTCTGCTACCTGCTCAGTGGTCCAGATAATTCATACTTCACACTTCACAAAATCAGTGTATATGCTCTCAGGGAAAGAAGACACATCAGTGTGTTTTCTCAGCAAATGGCCTTGTCTCTAAGCAGTGCCCCTTTCTCCTTGCCCTCATCTCCCTTCTCTCAGCTCTTTTGGAATTCACAATGCTATCAGTCATACCTAAAGGTTAAGCTCCAGAGGGCAGAGATCAGCCCTGTGAAAACCTGACCTCAGCGATGACTAACTTTTATGTTAAAAGAATCATGGGGTTTTTTTCTCAGCTGTTGCATCAGACCTGAGTGATGGTTGCTCCTAAGCAGCCACATCCTCTCATGGGGCAGTACTGCAGCTGTGGCAATTGTGTGTTTCACCTTGTCAGTAGTTATCAGGATTGAACTGACTCCTTTGCTCTGTTGTCCACTCTATGACGAGGGGATATTCCTTCCCTTCCCTCCTCGACTGATGAAATGGTTTTCCAGCACCAGGGGAGGCAGAGGATCTAACACAGAGATGAGATGGCCACAACTGTCTATCCCAAGCCCGCCCTCCTACTTCTTCCTTCTCCCTGCCCTTTGTTCTGTCACTGGCACCCCACGACCTCCACCTGATAAAGCACACGCTTGTGAGCTCCCTTTGGCGTATCAGCTTCACGATTTTCCCTGGGAAACCTCCTAAGGCAGCCAAGATCAAGAACAAAAGAGAAGTGCTTTCTCGGTGGCCCTCCATCCCCCTTCCGAGGCTGTACCCTAGACACTCAGCTGCTGTCAGCACAGAAACATTTACATCTTTTACAGCACTTCAGCTCTACTTCTCACGTTTCTTCCCCAGCAAACACCACGGCCATTTCAGTGTGTGCCTGGGGGCAGGGCTTGGGAAAGGATTGGGGAATCACAACTTGAGTAGAGTTTTATGGGTCTGTTTGCACTGAAGGGACGTCTCTCAGCTCCTTGACTAGCTACAGACCCAAGAGAAACCCCCTCTGCATTGCTGACCTGTCACCAAAGTGTATGCCATGAATCCAGGGAAGCAAGAGTGGGCCTGGCTTGCTAGGTCCTGGGCTCCTTGAGGCAGTGCAAGATAATTCCTTGTGGTGTTTAACCACAGTCCCATCTGCTCCTGCTTGCTAGGTGTGAAACCTCCCATCCCCCACCTCCCCTGACTGTTCCATGCATTTTTGCCCTGCCCTGGACCAGTGAAGGAAGCCAGATCCTCCCGCATCCCCAGCCTCCCAGCCAGCCCCTGGCTCACATAGTTCCCCACTGCCCCTCTATGTTTCCATTTCCCTGTGGTCTCTCTCTGCCTACTGGCTTGTAGCTGGGACACAGGGAGAAGCCTGACAAACCCATCTTTCACTGCCTTTGTGCAGTAAGTGGTCCTGGGCGTTCTCTGAAGTAAGCAGCAGCTTCTGTCATCACAGAAAGAAACACAAATCTGCAGCCTTGAATCCGTAGCTTGCTTTCCCTCTTTCCCAGGTCTTTCTTAATGCTGCTGGCTTTGTGTGATGTTGCGTAATGAATCACTGCCAGAAGATTACCCCCTTCCTGGGCTTTCCAAAATTGAATCCACCATTTCCTGCCCATATTTCCAGTTTCTAGTCTCCTCATAGGTACCTGTCCTCACCGGAGCTTGCAGCTTCTTCAGTGTGGAATCACCTACAAGCTTTAGCCCTCTGTCAGATCATTTGTAAGGAAGGGGTAATGAAACTCCCATCCTGAGTTTCAGCTCTGTCTTTTATTAGGGTGTGAACTAAACCAGCTAATTTTCAGCTAGATCAGCAAGCTGAACTGACTGACAGAGTCCCTCACACTCCTGTGCTACCCCAAAGCAGAGGGTGGGAATGGGAAACCGAGGGGGAGCAAACAGCATAGGCCAGGCTCAGCATGGCTTAAACCTCCATGGAGCCGCATCACGGGCTCCTGCTGTGATATCTTAATGATTCTGCCTTTTCCTTCTCCACACTCTGTGTCTTAATTAGCCTTTCCCCCTCCTGTGGGCCAAACTGCTTTCTTTTCAATCCTCCTTCCTTGTGCTTTGCCTCTAACAGTGTCTTTCTACTGTACACTTCAAAGGCTTTGCTTGCTGCATCTCCCCCATGCTGGCATTGGCTGGTAACACCCCCAAAGCAGGCCAGGTCTGCCATGAACTCATTGTAATCTAAACAGTTTTGGGCCCTTTGGATCTAGGTATGAAGCAGGCATGGGGGAGGAGTGGTCAAGGATTTTCAGCATTTCACCTATGAGAAGAATTATTAGTAACACAGGAGAAAAAAAAAAAAAAAAAGGGGAAAAGGGACCCCTCCTCCATCCACCCTCCCCAGAGGAGAGCCCGCTGAGGGCAAAGTGCTTTTATGTGCAAGTGGGAGGGAAGGAGAGTGTTAGGGCTTCAGAGGGAAATGCTTTGATCTTGACTTTGAATCTCCTTCAGTTCCCAGCTCTCCCCCACTCTCCCATCCATGGCCGGGACCACAGGATGCAGCCAGGACTCCTAGTCCTTGCTCAGTGCTATGGTACTTCACTTGCAGTTTCACATTTAATTTCCTCCTGTGCACCTGGGATCCTCACAGAGGCCTCATGGAGCTAGAGCACAGTGCCAACACCAAGTTCATACTTTCCTTCCCATCTCATAGAATGGGAGGAAAAAGTAAGCCCAGTCAGACAGAAGCCAGAAGGGAAAAGAGCCCTGAGATGAGCAGAGGTGAATTAGAGATGGGAACTATTGCCAAGGCTCTGGTACCCCAGGGTGGGGGCTAGGCAGACCTGGCTCTCCTGTGTGTTCTGGTGCATTAGACTGGTCAGTACTGAACATGACCCAGAAGATGAACTGGGAAGCAGTAACCATTAGGAGAGGGACAGGAAGTGGCTCTCAGGAGACAGCACTCTGATGTACTCTGGTCCCACAAAGAGTTATTTTAAGTCAGAGAGAGAAAAATACCAATGAGAGCCCTTGGTGTTTTCTGCAGGATGGGAAGGAGGAGGCACTGACTGTGCTGGATGTTGGGGAAAGGACCCTGAGTTCTGATTCACTTCAAAGGAAGAGGACTGTAAGATATGGGAGAGACTTAGGGGCCTCCAGTCTCTTGTCCAAGGTGGGATCTAATGTGTAGGCAAGTTCCCCACTTCCCTTGGGAGATCAAACTCCTGACTGGGCCTTGCCCTTAAGCTGTCCTAAAGTTCAGGGCAAATACTTCTGCCACCTGTGTTGCCCCTTTTTTTTTCTCAGCTGATGCCACTCCTGTTAACTGCTCTCCCTTGCTGAGGTTCTTGCACTTGAATACCCTTGCCTGCCAATTCTCACTTCAGCACCACTAAATAGATTTTATCCTCATATCATCTCTTATTTATAATTCTATCACTCCAGCTCTGCTACTCCTGGCTGAAAACTTGCTATCGTTTGTTACTTTCCCTTTCAGCATGATGTGAGCAGACCTGTCTGCCAGTGTCCAGCATGTCCTGGGCATGCACAGACCAGAGGGTGCCTCACAGGACTTCTCTGCAGAGCCCAACCATTGCTCTCTCTGAGCATCACTATAAGGGCTTTAGCACAGACATGAAGCAGTGGGTTCAAAGGTAGTTTCAGGTCTGGGAATAAGAAGTACCAGATAATGTGAATGCCAAAACAGGACTTCTGTCGTTCACAGGAAACAAGTTACTACAAAAATTGTGGCGGACTCCATGTTTTCCAGGTCCCTCTTGGACAATATTGCACCAGGACCCCTTGAACTTCCTTCTCCTTGAGACTGGTGGGCATATTGCAGCTGCAGCAACCCAATTTCTGTTGCCAATTCAAGCTGTAAGCTCTGCTCATTGATCTTTCCTTGTGGAGCAATGCCATGCACAGGAGAGAAAGCAGCCAAGACAGTAGACACTTAGGATCCTCCTAGAAGCTCCCATGCTCTCATTTCCATCAGCCCCTCTGCAGTCCTAGCTCCCCTGACTTCCCAGAGAGACTCAAATTCTTCAGTGCTCTGGAGGCAAAAAAGGTGGGAAAAACAGAAGCCAGGGCACCAGCTATGGCTTTAAGAAGGATGGACGTGTCAATTTAGCCCACGTATAGATAATAAATGGGTCATAAAGTAGTGTGAGTCAATCTTTTCCAGCTCCAGAAGTGGTTTTGGCAACTGGTCCACAGTCTGACCTGGCCAGTTGGCATTTGGCTGCCCAGGTGTTTCAGTTATATCCCATCCTATCTGAATAGTCTCATCTGGTCCACCCATGGACAAGCCTGTAGTAGGCAAGGTGCTCTGACTCCCTCCACTCCTGGAGGTCCCCTAGGCAGGACTGGGAAACTTCCCTGATGAGGTGCATAGCTGAGTGTTTAAATGCTGTCCCCATGTGTGATACTGTCAAGATTGTCACATTCCAGTGACAGAACCAGCGTAAGCCCTGTCTTATTATACAAGGACTTGGCACCAAGTCCTTGAGACATCCTTCCTCATGAGGTTCAAGCCAAGAAGAATTCTATCTGCTGAACAAAGAGGTTGCCCTTGACCAGGGAGGACTCTGTGCCCAAACTTAGAGCAGTAAAACCTGCCTTACAGCACAGCTGGTAACATGGTGCCTGGAGACCCCCCACATCTGGACATCTCTGCACCTTTTCTCTGACCCTTGTCTGGAAGAGAATGGGCTGCAAGCTGGCAGGTTAAAACACAACAGATAGAAAAGCTTCTGGTAGCCATAACTAAACTGCAAAGGTCCCCATGGTTGTAATGCTGAAGCATCCTTCACCAAAGCAGGAAGCACTCTGGTCCCCCACTGAACTCCTCCAAGGAACAGAAAAATGCTAACTACTTGTTTATAAGCTGGAAGCGGGTGTGTGCAGTCATCTGCATAACAGAACTGCCCAAGCTGTCTCTTTGTGTGTTTTCCAGCTCCTATGTTAATCACTGACCCTGCTGACTCCGGCATTTACCAGTGTCTCACTGCCCTGTGAGCAATGCCCTGCTTTGCATTTGCAACCGAAGAAGTTAAAAGGATGAAGGATGAGAAGGGGAGCTCAGCAGCTGTGGATATGAACACCAGCCTGCCAGGAGGGGAAAAGAGCCAGGACTGGACAGGTTGATAGAGAGAGTGGAGCTGGCTTTGAAAGATTGTCTGAAAAGGATAAAGCTGACCAGGGAATGGTTTAGGTCTCTCTTCCTTGCACTGTGGCTTCTCTGTGTCCAGTGAGTGTGAGCTCTTTGAGTCCTGAAGGCCAGGGTTCAGTGTCACCTGAAGTGATGACTCCTAACTGAGGCTGGAAGGACTCTCAAGCAGCCAGTCCACAGCTTCCAGGAAGCCCCTTCCTCCTGTCAAACCCTCCTTGCCTGGCCTCCCCCTGCATTCCTGGGATCAAATGTGAGACAAGAGAAGTGGGAAAAAATGCTCTGGGACATGTGCTTCTGGCCAGCAAAGGTATGCCTTGATTTGTGTGGCAATGCTTGCCCCTGGACTACAGTGGAAAGGAAGGAAGCAGGAGAGGGAGCTGGGCACGTTTACCCTTTGAAATATCTGTGTTTAGTTTCTTCCTGAATTGCACAGGAATCCTATACATGGTGTCTCTGTGAGCCCTCCTGCCCTCCCACTGCCAAAAGCTGAAGCAGAAACGAGTGCCACGCTGAGGTTCCCCAAGGGCAGAGGCATGTGGGGCAGGAAGCCCTTGCTATCTCTAGGAGTTACTTTGTGCCCCTCACTGGATTTGGGGCAATTGTGGCAGGTTTCAGGCCAGTCCCCAGGGATAGGCTGGGGAGAGCGAGAGGAAACTAGATACTGCCTGCAACCAGAGCTACACACACACAGGGGACATGGAGCACTGACAGCAAAGATCAGAACCCTTCCCTCTTGACCAAACTATGATCCCTGTCATCAAAATGCACCCAGGCCTCATACTCAAGACCAGACGGGCTCCTGGGGTTCCTGTTTTGGGGTGGTATAGGTTGGGATAAGACAGGTTCTGGAGGATGCTCTGGAGTTCTAGACATGTGAAGAGGCCATAGGGTGGAGGTGGTGTTGACAAGTTAGCAATGCTGGAGCGATGCTGGAGCTAGGTGCCTGATGTGCTGGCTGTTTGCACAGCCTCACGTGATGTCCAAGAGACAGGATGAAGCCATTGTGAGAGCAGGAGTTAAGGAGGGGGACCTCGGCCCTGAGATTAGGCTGAGGAGGCAGCAGGGCAGAGATAATGGGGAGAAAGACATCTCCACTGAGGGCCCCGGAACCAGCAGGCAGATGTAAGGCAGTCCAGGAAGCTGCCCAGAGCTGAGGACAGGGAAAAAGTTTCTGTCATTTAGGTGGCTCCCACAGACAAACAAGGTTTTGACGGGCAGCCTTGTCTGCCTTCGGAGCCCAAGGGTCCCACCAGCGTGGCTTTGCTGGTGAAAGGGCACCGCTTGGGAAGGAGAGAGGAAAGGGCATCTCCTAGCTAGCAGGAGAGAAAGACCATGGCCTCATCAGGAGCGAGCAGAGAGAAGGGAGCAGACACACATACAGGCTGTGCCAGCCCTTGGGCTGCAGTGACGCTCACCTGGGACCCGCCTGCTCCCCGTGGGACACGATGGGTGCCCCGCGCAGGCGCCCAGCTCCCACCCCGTGGCCCCAGTGGCTCCGCCACTCGCCGTGGGGCTGCAAGCCCTGGCGGGGTGTGGGCAGGAGGATGCTTTGGGGCGCAGGGTGCCTGGGCTCTCCGGGGCGCAGCGGGACAGGGCGACCCGAGGCGGCGGGCCCTTTAAGTAGGCGGCGGCGGCACCATGGCCATTATCACTTTAGCTTTGGAAGTGACCCCCGGCCCGCTCCGCTTTCATCTGGGCCGGGGCCGCGGGGANCGCCCGCTCCCGGGGGTCGCTGCGGGGCTGGCACCGGGGCGGCCGCGGCTCCGCGCCGCTTCCTGCCGCCGCCCTTAAAGGTGCGGGGCGGCCCAGGGTGCGGGCTGGGCGTGACTTGACCCGCGGAGTCAGGTGAGTGCGGAGCTGTGCTGAGCGCCGTCGGGGCCGCGGCTCCTCGCCATCCCTTCTAAACCCGCGGGCTTGCCCCGCTGTGGCAGCACCATCCCCGGGCGGGCGTCCAGTCCCGGTCTGCCCCGCTCGGCAGCTGGCCGGGCACCGGCGGCGTCTCCCCCGGCCCGGGGTTGTGTGTCCCTTTGTCTCCTGGCGAGGGGAGCGGCCGCCAGTGCTCCCACCCGGAGTGCGGGGCCGTCCCCGTCGCGGGGCGGCCGCACAGAGCCGCCTCCGCCGCCTTCGGGAGAGGCGTGAGCAGCCGCGGGTGCCTGGGGCTGGGGGTGTGCGTCAGGAGCCGCCCGCACCCGGGCGCTCAGTGCCCCCGTCCGAGGGGTGGACGAAGCCGGGCTTGGCCGCAGCGCTTCGGCCTAGGTTAAGGTGGGTCTGAGGCTTTTCCCTCTCCCGGCGAGCGACGCCCCGTTTGTGAGCTTCGGTGGACGTGTGTATGTTGGCAGATGGAGCAGGCATCCTGCTGCCTTTGCTGCTCACCCCTGGAGCTCCTCCGGTGGTATTTCTAGCCTAGACAGTTCCTGGAGACTACCTCCTGGAGACTACCACTTATGTGCTTCTGCTGTACGGTCCCGGTGGTTCAAATATCTTTCTCTCAAATGAGAGTCTTTACCACTGCGGTGGGCTGAGCCCACAGCTGGGGCTGGGAAGCGAGCCACTTAACCCAGATGGACTGGGGTTCATGGACACCCCTGCTCCTGTGAGGTACCAGGGGTCCTGGGCAGTTGGGGCTGAAATCTCCTGGATTCCTGCTGGTGGGAGCATTTTTAGGACTGGCTGGGGGAACTTGCACTACTGGATGCCACCAGCCCATCAGTTTAGGTGAGGGAACGTGACCTGCAGCTGTTTCCTTATCTGTTACAATGCAAAAGTGGCTAGGTTAGGTAAAACCTTTATCAGCAGCGAAAAGCTCCCTCGGTTACTTCTTGGTGCTGAGGTGGTTTAGTGAACACTTGTCTGTCGTGTTCAGCATGCTTCCCTGGGGGTGTGCAGGAAGAAGTGTTCCCTTTGCATCAGGTCCTCTCTGCTAAGAGCTGCTCGGTTTGATCTGGCCATGAACCAAGCCCCCCAGCTTGTCTGACTTCTGCTTCTGATTTACCCAAGCCCCTCTCCACCTGCCCCAGGAGCTCCTTGCTGCTGATTCAGCTGTGGGTTTTGCCTTAGGATTGCTCTGGGCAGCAGGAGCTGACAGTGACATTGAGGCTGTGGATTTACTGAAGGAAAGGATTAATGGCCATTAAGTTATGCCTCCAGGTCTCCCTCTCTCTATCTCCCCCAGTCGATAAGGGGGTGGGAAATGCCCACTAGGACAGAAATACCAGCGTTCTTGCTGATGCTCGCTCACTTATGTCAACTATGTCCTCACCCTCTCCAGGGAGAAAAAAGTGTGTCTTACCTTTCTTGGCTCTTCCGGTGGGACAGTGCTCAGCAGACCTTGGCTGCTGCAAGGGGAGGTGTCTGGCCCCTAAAGCATTTGACAGACCACAGAGAGGGAGGACTTGGGCTCTGTCAGCCCTATAAGTTGTCCTGCATTGTGCCTTTGTTTCAGCTCCTCAAGCACATGTCACTCAACATGGGCTCAGTCAAAATTTCTATAACTACTGTAAATGTCTGCAAACTTCCAGGAAAATAACAACGCAGACCTGACCTGAAGTGACAATTCCATACCTTCTTAGACCAGGATTTTAGGACAAATTTATCTTCCCTGCTTTGCATCTGTGTGCATTCTCCTGTTTGCCTCTAGTAACTGATGCTCTACAGCTGTGAGAGCAGCTATAAGAACGTTCTGGCCTCTGACATGGAGGAGTTTGGAGCAGGGGAAGGGATGCAATTGGTGACTGCCTGTGATCTGATTAAAGGCAAGGGGC
>VZUA01026887.1:43849-78586 GCA_013401035.1 Horornis vulcanius | reverse complement strand
CGGAGAGAGCAGGAGGAGGAGGAGAGGGAGAGGAGCGGCGAGGAGGAGGAGGAGGAGAGCGGAGGGAGGGGGTAGGAGAGCAGGAAGGAAGTTGTGAGCCTGTCTGGGGTTGAACTCAGCGGAACAAGTTTTTTTTTTTTTTCTCTCGCTCTGTTCAGGCTGGAGGGAAATACTGAAAAAAAAAAGTTTCCATTGTTAACTAAGAAAAAAACCAACAAAAACAACACCACCGTCGCCGTGCTTTGGTGGCTGGGCTGTGGGTTCAAGACACACGAGGCATTTTCCACCCGCGGCATCGGCGTGCGGTGCGGGGCCCGACAGAGTCCCCGGTCAGCCCCGGCACCGCCCGCCCGGGGGGGGGCATCCCCCGCCTCGCCTCCGCATCCCGGCCTCCCGGCGCTGCCGGCCGCGCGAATCCTCCCCGTGGCACAGCGGTCAAGGCAAAGGGTGGTGCCGGCAGCGCCAGCAACGCGGAGCTAAAGGCCACCCACCTCCCCACGCAGCCGGCTCCAAGGCACCGACTAACCCCCATTTCCCCCGGCAACCCCCTTCCCCAGGGACCACGGCTCAGTCCTGCTGCTTCTCAGTGTGTTGGTCATTCACACCAACCCAAAGCTGGCGCAAAGCCCTCCCTCCCAGGTTCCGTAGCTTCGTGTGAACACATCCCAAGGGAGGTAAGATGACCCCCCGCATCTCTCTAGAGACACGGTCGATGGCACTTGGACTCGCTGTGATGTTGCCCCAGGTTTAGGAAGGGCTGCAGCTAACTCGTTCAGGACACTGTCCATCCTTTTTGATTCATGAAGGGACACAGCAGTTTTTTAGCTCCTGCAGCCCCCAGGCTTGGGTCCTGCTTGGCAGGAGAAACAGGCTTTTGGCTGTGATACAGCCTGAGTTCTGTATCAAGATAACTCATTGGAAATAGTTGTCCGTACGTCAGCACTTTAGGAGAGCAGGCTCTCCGATTCACCCTCAAAGCAGTAGTCAAGGTCAAACCCAGATAGCAGTTTTGGGGTTGGTCTGGACTGGCCAAAGGAAAAGAAAAAAAAAAAAAGAACAGCAATTTGCCTCTGCTAGGATTTCACAGCTAGGAATTTCCCCCTAGAGAGGGAAATTGATGTCACAGCAGATCAGCTTTTCTGTAATTAAGACATAACCTCTAGAGCATAAACGGGGGCAGAGAGGTCTCTGAATTGGCAGAAGGTGTGGACTACCAATCCCACAGGCAGGCAGACAGAGACACCCGAAATGAGCTTATGTTTGTTTTTCCAGTAAGAGAAACGCTATTTTGAATTCAGTGCAGGAAAAGAAATTTATAGACTCTTTCCACTCCAATTCATTTCCTTACAGTCTGTGCTTAGTTGGGAACTAGTCTTCATGAAATAAAGTATGAGATCAATCTTTCTGAGAAAAGTGACCCTGCTCAGTAAAATGGCACTATTCATGGCATAAGCTTACCCCCGTGTGCAAATCTCTGCAGATTCTGGTCATCTGTTGCTCACATTCTCTCATGTCTGCATACACATGTTAAAAAGTAGGAACATTTCAAAGAAAGAATAAATCCAGGAATACAGGTAGATAAACAGGTACATTCTTTTTTTAAACAGCTGCACTATGCTATGTCGGTAGCATCTGCAAATACTTGGAAGCATTACTGCACATCTGTGTGTGAAAGTTTTGACCATTCTTTGGGGTGGTTGGAGAGTATTTACACCGCTGTTACCACAATGTGTACCTAAAGTCCCACAAATTCAAACACCATCAAAAATTCATCCTATCAGAACAGGACAAAGGAGTGGTGAATTTGCTATGGCACACTTACAGATACAAAACTCCCTCAAGGGAGACCTGGCCTTAAAATGTGGCAGCAATTTTGTCAAATAACAGAGCTAGAGCTATTCTGTAGACGTTATATACAATGACAAGTTGTATTTATAAAGGAAGGGGCTAATAAAAGTGCAAAGAGGAAAAGAAAGTCTAGGGATAAGTCTTTGACTGTTCAGAACCAGTAGGTATATGAGGGAAAAAATTGTTTCCAGACCGGAGCCAGGCAGCAGTCCATGTTGTGTAGTGAAGAAAGAGCAGACAGCTTTCAGCACACTTGTTTCCAATCAAGTGGAAACCAAGTGTTTGAGGTTAGCCTAAATGGAAAACACAAATGATACAGGTTGCTAGTCCAATCCATAGACAAGGATGGAAGCAAGAAAAAAGTTGCTTTCACAGACACAGGCCCTGGGCACTAGTACTGCTGTAGTTACTTGATGTTGCTGAGGAGCTTTCTCTGTGGCTTTGGCAGTGTTGCCTTAGGTGCTGTACAAAGAGAACAAAAAGATCGTTCCAGTCCGACTCTCTCAATGTACATTCTTCAAGTCAAACTCCAGTGTTGGGTGTTAAAAGATCTTGCTTCTCCTTAAGCTATGTTCTTCATTTAAATTTATACTTCCTGCTTCCAAAGAAAATCATTACAGTGCTTAAGGACACAGAATCAGGCTGGGTTTGGGCAAACAGTTGATCCAGCCAACTTTTGTCTTGTCCTTATTCAAGGGAGTGGAGCTATTAAAATGAACAGGATCTTCTACTTAGGAATATCCACTGCAGAATGTATTTATTATTTCACTGAAATAAAGTGAGGGCAGACACTTAGAGAAGGGCATGAAGCTGTCCTAACTTTGTGACATCTCCCACTGACACACTGGCTAGAGGCACTTGGGGAAAGAAATACCACAGCTGTCAAAGTTAATGGCCTCGCAGCAGCTCTGGGAACTTGAAGGGAGACGTTAATTATCATGTTTCATGGAAAATTAGTTGTCCAAATGTGCTCACAGTGGCCCATGAGCAGCATGGGTGGCTCAGCTGGGCTACAGCTGCTGCACCCCTGGGTCCAGGGCTGCTGACCACTGCGGGGAGGTGGCTTTTTGTCAGAGTGATGGGACAGCCCTGCTGTGTGGGATCCAGTGGGACGAACAGGCGACCAAAAATGGTGGTGATGCTCTCAAGCACAGGTAGAGCTGTCCTTTGCTATTTTATGCACCCTCTTCCTGTGGAGTTGAGGTTCTGGTCCGCATGTACTGAATTGAAGAACCTCTTCCTCAATCCAAACCACAGTAACAGGCAAAAAAACCAAATCCAAAACACCTACTGAAACAAAATCCTTTACTGCAAAAATACCTCCTTCTGTGGAGAGGGTAGAATACTTGCATGGTCGATACTGGTAATCACTTGAATCCTTGAAGACACATAATTAATATGGTGTAGGCTGCCTTATAAAGCTAGAACAGGACAGAATGGACCACAATCTACTTAGCATCAATCCAGTTGTAAAAACAAAACAGAAAAAAATCATAATTTAATCAAGAAACAACTACAATCCTCAAGTATCCTCCTCCTTCCATTCTTCCTTTATTATAAGATTCATTTTTTAAATTATTACTCCCTGTCATGTTTTGGACTGGTTGGGCAAGACAGTCTTCCCTGTGTTTCAAAGATGAGTTGTCTAAACTGTCACTGTTCATCCCATCCAGCATCAGAAGGACTATCAGCACCCTTGCAGTGGAAGTCAGTATGTGACAGCATTTCCTCACCAGTGAGTTGAATCTTCGACTTATGTAAAAGACAGAAATAAATGGATAAATGCAGAATAATTCCACAGTCAACAGACTGACTTTGTGTTCATGCCAGCATGATAGCAAATAATTCTGGCTAATATTTTACAAGAAAAAGAGCCACAGAAGACACAAGCGAAAACACAACACTGAATTATGTGCTGAGAATTGTCTCTCTTCTGGCAGGTGGCTGTCACAGGCACGTCACACATCTGCCCTGTCTGGGCTGGCAGAGGAAACAGAGGCCTGAGAAAAGGCCTATGGATGCTTATCTTGCAGCAGCCCTTTTGCCTTCCTTCAGTGGTAAAACAGGTCAGAAAGAAGCTGGTTTTGCCAGCTCTCAGTGACCTCTGAGCTGGGTTATCCAGTCATTTTCTCCCTTCCCGCTATCCCACAAGAACACACATAATGGCAGAATTAAGCAGTGACTGGTTAATGTTCTCTGTGCCAGCTCCTGTTCAGGAAACAAGGACACAGGGCTCTGTAAAAACACCTGTAGCTAGTCACTGTGATTTAGGGCAGTCTGTGTACTGCACCTACATCTGCCTGAGCTTGTACGGCCTCCCAGAGCACAAAGGAACCAGTTTTGTTCCCTGGGAGCCTCCTCCACACATTCCTGGCTGCACCTCGCCCTGTGCTGCACCAAGACCTACGGCTGGGCACAGCCAGGAAAGGCAGCCAAAGATCTGGGTGATCCGTTCCGGGCTCTGCCCCTGCTGTGCCGTGGGGCCTGAGCAATGAGGTGATTGCCCACCTGCAGAACAGGCAGGATGGACTGAGGCATCCCGTGTCTTCTGGGGACCTGGTGTCTGCGACCTGCCTGAAGGCTAATACACACCTGGGGGCCCTGAAGGAAGGCATAAGTACATCCCACTCACCCATGCCCAGCACACATCTGCAGAGCTTTAGCGCTGAGCTGAGAACATCAGTTTGCTACACAGGCTCCAGGATTTGCAGCTGGACTTTGAAGAACTGTAACAGAGCTCAAGAGATTAGATGAATGTATGGAAAATATTATGCAGAGTGCATTACTCTAACAAGGAGTTATGTACACACAGTATAGGCAAGAATGTTTAGGAACTCTTGAACAAACACAGGATACGACATTTCCTCTCGATGCAATGCATTTATGGCTGTGGTACCTTTCCCTCAGCTGGTAAACTCCCCAGGGTGAAGATGTGAAGGTCTGATGTGAAAGCCTGGTTTTATGTCTGGGTACAGCCAGCAGTTTCAGTGCCACCCTTCCTGTTTTTTTGTGGATCCCAGGGAAGAGCCTAGCTTTGCAGCTGGTGTATGCCACAGCTGTGGTCCTCTGTGCTGCAGCAGGGCTTTACATAGGCACTTTGGCTCATAGTTGCAATTTGCAAATGATAGGAATATAAACATGAGCATGTTTGGGGACTAGCCCATGATTCAGCATAAATGTTTCCTTTTTTTTTTTGCATGGGCCAAACTACAGGCAGTAGAGGCACATCAAATTAGTATTGTTGAGTTTTACTGACATTCAGTAAAACTAAAACCATAAAGGGGAATCCTTCCCCATTGGTGCCTAAGGGTTCTAAAAGTTGTACCCAAGTCTGTTGCTGAGGGAATAAAACAATTAGAACTCAAATAATGCTTTGTTATCTGAATAAGTTTTTCCTGTTCATGGGCCACAGTTATTCAACAGAACGTGACCATAAAGCCATAATTGAGCAGCTTTGCATTTATTTGAGATAGCTACAATCATGGCAGGAATAAGACAAGCTGTTTTCCAAGTGAGCAGTGAGTGTCACATAGACTTTTTTGGAATCAGTAGTATATGAAGGGGCTGTGAGATTCCACTGCACCTTTTAGGGATAAGATGAGCATGGAATCGCAAGAAATGTTGTCCAAGTTTCCACTCTGCAATGAGTGATATCTGTGTTTTGAAGAACTGGGAGAGAGAGGGCACTGAAGAAGACACGATTAATTATTTTAAAGTTCATACTGAGCTGTAGCCATTTAATTTAATATAAAGCATTTTGGTTTTCTTCAGGAATCTATTTTTGCTTGTAGTATAATTATTTTAAGGATTTACCATAATATTGCTATGATGGACAGATGTTTATCTTTGTTCCTATGCCTTTGAAAGGAAAAAAAAAGCTGAACTTCGAACGAGTGCAGCACAGTTAAATAAACTAGCAGGTCTAGGTTGATTCTTCATAACTTTAAATATCTAAAGCAATAGAGTTATGAAAATATTCCTAAATGATGTTGCCAGACAGCAGAGTATTATCTGTGCTGTTTTCTGTATGCAGCACTGTTCATTGCTATGCAACAAATCACAAAGGTCAGCAGACCCTGACCCTGAAAAGCAGCTGTGTTATAGCACTCACTGGAAAACACCAGTCCTTGCACATAAAATTGCTTCAAGCAAGAACATCTTTCTCAGAAAGACTAAGATCTGCATGCTGGATTGTGCTTTTCCTCTGGACAGCTAGAGGTAAGTAAAGCCCTTATGGAAAGAGCAGCATACATGTCCACCTAGGATATTTTCAGAACTGTCACAAGTTTCTATACACACATCCATACACATAAATATGCTCAGGCATAATAAGGGGGCACTTTAATAGCACCAAGAGCAGCTTCTCCAGCTGCAAGTGCGGTGAAAAAGAGTCTTCTCTCCCTGCTGCCCCTTACCCCAGCTCTGGAGATAGCTAATCTTGGAGCACTCTGAAGACATCCACTGCTGGAGCTCTCTGAGCTGCCTCCCCAGCTCTGAATTTGAGCAGCAAATTGAGCAATGCAGCATAGTCTCCTCTGCTATGCTCCCACCTCCTCTGGCTGGCATGCCCATGACAAGCCTCCCTCTTGTGCTCCCCTTCCTCCTCCCTCAGGTTGCTCCTGAATTGGCAGAGTTATTTATTGCTGACAGGGCACTCTTCTAAGATTTTTAAGTCACCACTGCAGAGTTTCGGGCCATTGGCATTTCTCACTCCAGTGCCATGAGCTCTCTGATATCAGCCAACACTACAGCTTGAGTTTTCACCTCTGTGTAACTACATTGAAGAATTTAAACCCTTGTTTAGATGCCTGATTAAGAAGACAGATGTCAAGAGCTGGGATGCTCTCTCACACCACATGAAGTTTCCCACTCTTCATGACTCTCTGTGCTCCAAGGGAGGGGTTCCCAATCCTTCTTTTCCTTTGCAAAAGGTGAAAGATAGTTCACAGTCTTGCTGCTGGAAATAGGACACTAAAGACACACTACAGCTGGGGAAGATGAAGAACTGGCCGAGAGGGGAGCTATTAACCATCCATTTCCTATCTTGCTGAATGGGGGTTGATGAGCTAGACCGCAGCATTAAAAAAAAAATAAGGTTCCTAAATGTTACTTATTTTCTCCCCACTTCCTGCTGGATGGGGACTGATACCATGGAGTTCCAGCTGGCTGCTCTTTTCTTCCCAGGAGAATTCACGTATTTGCTTAAGTAACTTAATGAGATGCAAAAGCAAGTAGGGAAGAGGAGAGATGCAGGTCCTCAGCAGAAATGCTCTGTTTATTTCCCACTTGTTCTTCACTCCTTTTCCATTCTTCGCTTTCCTCCTTTCTGGGCACATCTACAGGGCCTGTAGCCCTTGATGTCTGAACCAGATTCTCACATAATCCTTGACAGTAGCATTCCAGACTGGATTAGGTAGGACTTCAAGCTGCCCTGAGCCAAACAGACCTGGCAGAAGATGGAGCTGCAGACAGGCACGGCAGAGAAGCTCAGCTCCTCCCTGGTGGGGAGCCCTCAAAGCTCCCTCCAGCTGGGCCTGCACCCACACTTTGGCCACCCTGCCCACAGGCTTCTGCTGTTGGCGAAGAGCAGGACTTGTCTGGTGAGTGGGACAGAAAGACACCAGCCTGGACAGAAAGAGCACAGAAATGGGAGAATCAGGAGAGCTAGGAAGGCTCTGCTGGCTCCAGCGCCAGCTTTGCCCTCAGAGATGGTGCCTTCTTTGATGTCTCTTCACCCTTTATGGACACAGCCTCCAGCTAGAGACACTGGAAAAGCTGGCAGCTGTTGTGGTCTTCTCTCCACTGGGAACAGACTGAAACTGTTTTTCTTCACGGTTGTTTTATGAGGAGCGGGAAGAGAGCACCCGGACAGAGCACTAGGATTAACTTTACAAATGTGTCTCCCTTTGACAAAATGTTTGAGCTTTGCCAGTTCCTTTATGTTCTCTCCCACTGGCTGAGGACAGCCTTGTCCTGAATAGGGAAACGGGAACAGTGCAAGAGCACAGATGTCTGACATCTTCCTGTCTTCTGGCTCAGAGAGAGGGAGATTAATAAAAGCTGCCAGAGAAATGCCTTGGAATAACCCTTTCTGGTAGGAGACACAGTATCCTGGAAACACCCATCATTTGGCAGGGATACTCACTTCATTCCTTAGCTACACAAGCAAATTTCTTTAACTCTTCTCAAGATAATTTTTGGACTGGATTGCAAGTGTTTTATGTTGAAAACAAACAAACAAACAAAAATACAACAAAAAAACCACCAAACCCACTTTGTTTCTTTTTGTTTTACATATGTGGCATTTCCTAAAAGGAACAGAATGTTGAAACAATGAAATATTTTCCATTTTTACAGCCCTATCTTTCATTAAGAGACAGTTTGCCTAACATCTCTTCTTCCCTGTTAAAATGATGGATGGGGCTGAACAAGACTTGCAGGATCCAGTGAGGTGCCATTTGCGTCACCAGCAACAATGGTCATCAGGGAATGATCTACCCTTTCAATTGTTTCAAAGAGAGATGAAGAGGAAAATGGAGTAGGCTGAGATTTATTACAGTGGATGGAACAGACTTTGAAGTTAGACAAATGGAAATTTGGATTATTTGCAGGAATAGATCCTATGTGAGGCTGTTGAGTTAGGCAGGGTCCTGGTTTTGGAGGAAACATCACAAGCGTACTCAGACTTGAAACCTCCAGGAACCACAGCTGGAGGCTGCCTTAGCAATCTAGAAAGTGATGCATCAGTGATGAACCAGAGAATGGAGTTCATCATCACTGCCCTGCTCAACAAGCTGGGCCCAGCTCTCCCCTGGATGACATTCCATTATAGTTGCTGGAAGGACACTGGACTTCAGAATATCAGGTGAAACTTTGGTCTTCTACAAATCAGCTTCCATTTTGCTGCAGAAGGCTTTCCTTTGCACACTTGAGACCACCAGAGAGGAGGACATGAACTCTAGCAACTAACAAAAGGCCAGCCATCAGATTTACTGCCTAAACAGTGATCTCACCCACAGAGATTTTTACATGGCCTCTTACACTTCCCAAGTCCTAACCTGAAAGCTCTGAAGGACCTGCACTGTCACTTTACCATCCTCTCCCAGGGAAATCAACCTGGATGGAAAGTGACAAGTATACACAAGTTCTGTGAACTCTTAGGAACACTTCTGAAAGCTGAGCTAAGGAGAATGAGTGACAAAATGTCCATGTTACTGGAAGTGGTAAGTCTTCTAGGAAGCCTCCCTGAAATTCTTGAGACACACATCAGCAATTCTCTCTCTGCTCATCCTCACTGAAACTTCTAAATTGTTGGTGTTTTAATGTTCCCTCCATGCCATTTTCTCACCTCCAGTCCATCAAGCTCGTGGACAGTTCTGCTCATGGAAAAACCTGTAGTAATTCCATAGTAGCAAAAAGAGTGAATCTGATAGAGTGCAATCAGACCATGAGGATTTAGTAGCAAATTTTTGCAGGGAAAGAGAGAATTGGCGGTGGGGCTGTTCTAAAATAAATTGTTTGACCAAACACTTGTTAAATTCTTTCCTCCTCATTCCTTTCTGAACATAGTTATTTGTCCCAGTAGTTAGATTCACACTCTTTTATGTCCAAGCTAATTTCTTTCACAAGATTAATCAGCAGCTGGAGGCCGGTGATATCATGGACTTTGACATTAGATTGTCAACAAATATTAAATTTGTCTTTTTTTTTCTTTTTTTCTTTTTTTTTTTTTTAAACAGCTGCAATGATGGCTTTGCTGGCTGGTGGCCAGCTGAATCTCTCCACAGAAATGTAAAACTCCTTGCCTCAGTTTTCCCATATTCCCAACTTGTTTGCTCTCTGATGGAAAACTTGACTTCCAAGGCAAGATGCTTAGTAGCACCTACAGTTGCAATGCATCCAAGAAAAATATACTGCAAGGACCAGGGGAGTCTTTATAGCCCTGACAAAAAAATGGTTCATTCCTTTATCCTTTAGAGGGAAAGTAGTGCTGGAACAGCTTCTGTGTCCTAAGGTAATTGAACAAATTGATTTTCATTTCAAATGGAAGATGGATGGAAGAAGGTTGGAGTCCCTCAGAGGCAAGCTGTCAATATGAACACACATTTCAATTGCATTTACAAGGAAATAAAATGTATCTCAGCTTTTGGACATCCAGAAAAAGGATGATGACCCTTGCAGGAAGAGTGCAGGACAATTTTCTGTTGATGAAATTTGCCTGGCAGTTATTAAGAGATGTCATCTACCAGGTTCATCAGAGATAGATAATGCCTGAAGTCAGCACTGCACTTCATTCTCTTTTAAAAATCTGATTAATGACACTCATCTTTTTCTCCCTCAAAACTATACTCTCCCACTCTTAATGCTTAAATGACTCTCAGGGGGGACTTTTTTTTCTTCAAGCTTGGGGTGAATGGTACCGTTTGCCTGGTACAAGAAGTTGTAGAAAGGGAGAGTTGGGCCTTGAATTATCTAAAAACTTCAGGGGGTTTGTCAAGTTCTCTCTCAAACAAGGTACTGGTTTAAAAAGCCCACACCTGGTCTAATCTGCTCTCAGTGATAAATTCTGTCTTTGGGAAGGTAGTCTTATGGGTTGGGTTTTGGAGTAATTTTCATTTTCATTTTCAAAGTGTGCATAACACAATTGTGAACATAAATGTTGATGAGTTGTGGTTGATTTAGTTTAATTGAGACACTAGCTGTATTGCAGGCAAATTAATCTGGAATAGCTGCTAGAGCACTCAGTTTTGCAAATCATTACAGAAGGATGAGATTACAGTCAAATATTTTATGTTAATATGCCTAAGCACTTAAAATTATGGAAGCTTTTTCATCAGTAACTACAAAATTATTGCAGCAATTCTGAATATCAGCAGGGTTTGAGAGCCTTTAAATTATTTGCTTACTTTTGAAATAATCACAATGTTTTCAGAATAATAAACCAGATCAATCCTTGGGAAGACTCACTTAAAGTGGGTTACATCCCACCTGAAATAAGTTTTGGCTCTTTCTCCATCACTTAGATAATCCACTAAAAATCCCCAAAAGGGTAACAATTGAAGCTGGAAACACAAATTAGAGTCTGCATATATGTCCAAAGAAAAATACCTATTGATGTGAATAGGCTACAGATCAGGTCTTATACTGTACACATAAATTAAGAATTCATCTATCTCTGGGAAAGAAACTTACCAAGTTTTCTCTTCCAGAATTCAGTTCAAAATCTCTTCTGTTTCTGAGGAAGTACCTTTTTCCACATTTCCTACTTTCACTTGTACTATTCAAAGGTCGAAAGCAAGGATTTACATACAAAGTGCTAAATAATCTGCTGAATTCAAATCAGTTTCCACTGGGTAGATATAATTTTTTCCATCCACATTTAAGGTAAGCACACTGGACCAGCCTTTCTTTAACAAGCTGATGCAATGTAAAGAGGATGAATGAATAGGTAACTCTCTGCAGATGGAAGAGCTCTGAGCATTTGGCGGTGAGGAGGCCAGTCCTGCCCTTGGCACAAGTCAGAAAATGGAGGGCAACAGCAGTGACAGTGATCTCCAACACAGTGCAGGGAAGCAGCAGCAGAGAAAGCAGTAAGGGCCTTCTTGCCCACAAGCCCAAGGCAGGACCACCCTGGGATCTCAGGACTGCATTGATGGCCTTGGCTCTTGTATTTAGAGAGGACAGAGGTAAATAGCTAAAAATAGCTAAAGCCTTTTTCCTCATTCCTGTTCTCTCATGGTTATGTTTGCATGATGAACTTCAGGAAGCCAGCACTGGGTAGGTTACTTGTACTTGTCCAATGAGTGGCTGTTCTTCGACACAGTTACTGTCTGAGCTCTTGTTGTAGTAATTTATCTGCAGCTGTCTTGGCTCAGCTTGGCCCTACCACAGGTTCTCAGCCTGCATGGAGAGCCTTTGTTTTCCATCTTATCCTCTCCCTGCAGGTGAACAGCAAAGTCCAGACAATTTGCTCTGTGTGTCTATCTGGGCCACGCCTTCCATGGTGCTCAGGCAGCTCAAGGAGACCTTTCTTGCTCTGTCCAAACTACCAGCTTCTATTAGCTCTGCCCATATTATTCCAGTACTTGGGCTCACATTCAGTGTGAGTGGGCTCACACTGCTGTTAGTGTTTCATAAAACTTGTAGAGTCGGACCCAAATGTTGAAGGGAAGAGAATCACTGACTCCTACAGGCATTGAATCAAATTTTTCCTTTACTGAAAGACAAGCAGTCTTGCAGAGAGGGTTGAATCTAAAAGCTTGGTGGAACATCATTGGTTTTGCTGTTGGGGTTCCTGAAGGGTAAATATCAAACAAAAGCATATGAAACCAATGCTAGAAAGGGCTGGAATGAGTAGCTCCTGTCTATTTCATTTTGAAAATGTACTTAGGCAACGTTTTATTTACAGTTAATCTTATGGGGCAGCCACTGAGACACTGCTGAAAGTTAAGATCACGTCAGTACCTGAAGCAGTGCTAATGAAACCACAAAGCTGAATTATTCCACAGAAGAAATGGAGAGACATAGGAACCAGATTTCTGTTTTCTGTTAGCATTATTTCTTTTAGCTGGAAAACCCACAGGTAAATAGAGGAGGCCAGGAGGTGCCAGTCAGGGTACCACATGGAGAAGGGGAAGCCATGCCTAGAGGAGAAGCAGCCCCCCAAGCACAGCAGTGGGGCAGGGGCTTGCAGCCCCAGCCCTGCTGCTCAAAGCTCTTTGCCCAGGCAGTGGAGCAGGAGCTTCACCTCAAGAACAACAAGTGTACAAACATTTCTGCATGGGTGAAAGGTGCCCAGCTGAAAAAGTTCAAGTTTGGGGCACTGTTACTCCTAATATTTTCCCTCTTCCCCCTCGGGGACCAACTCCCAGAGGCAATTGGATGCAGCACTGACCTTTCAGGACTTATGAAATGCAAACACAGCTTTATTTACTTCCTGACCCTTGGCTCAAAACATCTGCAGCTTTATAAATGAAAAGCAACCACTGTGATTTAGCAACTTCTTCTGCCTCTGCTTCATTTTGCCAAAAGACAGAGGCCACGCTGCAATGTGATCATGGGTGTTGTGGTGACATTTGAGAACTATCAGTTGGGCTCCCCAGGCAGCTGGCACCACTGCTTTTCATCTTGCATCTTGTCTAGCAGGACAAAGTCTGCCTGGTCAGGTAAAGGGCCACAGCTCGAGATTTCAGTCAAACCGAGAAAACAGATTGAAAACGGATCCTTCTTCCTCAGAAATATCTTGAGTTTCTGTTCCAGACAAGACTGAGTTTGCCATCTCAACTTCTCTTGTCCCTCCAGTATGTGATAGAAAAGCTGCTGCTGCTGCTCCTTTTGTGCCTCTATTAGAAGAAAGAGCTGATCAAGTTTTGCCAGATCAACCCTGGGCCATGAGCATAGGTGCTAATTTTTTTAAGGAGAGCTCCTGGCAAAGCATTTCATCCCTTTCCTACCTGAAGAATCTCTGGAAATTTGTTGGAAGCAATTGGTTCCAGTCAATTTGGTGGTGTGATGCTGGAAACTACATACTGGTTGCTGAAGGATTCTTCAAAATAAAGGACTTCTGCAAATATTTGAAACTGAGTCCATGCAAATGTTCATTTGTCAACCCAATCTTCATGCACCCAGCAAAATGGAAAGGAATTCTGTAGTATCTGCCTCACCTGACAAACTCCAAGCACTAGCAGCAGCAGGTTGTGCTTTTGGCAAGGTAAATCAGTTCCTTTGCACGTGAAAGGACTCTCAGGATGTCTGGTAGGAGAGATGTAGGTACGTGTACAGTAAGCCTTTACAAGGTAGGAGATGAGGATGGCAGGGAATGTCCTGATTTTGTTTCTCAGGTTATTCTCAGCAAGTTTTGATGCAGTATTTCTTAGCAGCAGAAATACTGAAAAAAAGGTTTTGGTTATTTCTGATTACTTACGCCCAGGAAGTGGAAAGATAGTGTCATCATATTGTGCTTTTTTTGTACTTGATCCATATCTTGCTGTACCAAAAATTTATATTTTCTTTTGGCATCTGCTGAATGCTGACAAGATAGATGTTAGCATCATGTTAGTACCTACAAATTCATTTCACATTGAAGTGGCTGCAAACAACTAATATTTGTGTTTCTACATCAATTTTGATGCTTTGAAGAATTCTACACTTCTCTGCTCCCAAATAACAAAATCACAAGGAGGATTATGACTTAACAGAACTGTATTGTAACATTCTATTAAGCCTCAACTTTAGATTTAAAATGCCCCTATGAGGCCTTTTTAATCTCCACCTTTGTATATATATATTTTTTTTGAATCAAATTCTTAGTTATCATAGCTTTGTCTTTCTTGGTTTGAAAATGATGATAACTTGTCTCCTCTGCATTTTTTTTTTTGGTACTCTTCTATTACGACCCCTATGTCAAGAGAGATATCACCTGCCATGAACCTGTAAGTTGTGTAAAAAACAGCACCTGATGCACTCTCACCAGACCCAGGTTTGAAGGAAAGCTGCCTGAGGAGAAGTCCAGACATGCAGCCTGTGGTAGGAGCAGCTTCTGCAGAGGAGGATGATCCCTTATCACCATGACTCTGCAGACAGACTCTGGTTGGTGTCCAACTCCACCTGATACTTCACTACACAATAATAACTCTTTTCTAGTTGGCTTGGCCTGTCTCTCTAGTCTCTACACCCCAAAGGGCTGCTTTCAGGGAGATAAATTGGTTTGTCCCAGCCCAGGGCAGCCAAAGGCCCCAGGCACCAGCGGTGTGCTCAGCAAAACCCAGAAAAAGGGCAGCAAGTGGATAATCCAGGAGCTGCACCAGCAGCAAAGGCCATTCCCATAAATACATCACTCATATTTCCTGGTGAGTCAACCCTCCTTCCTCCCCTCAGGTCAGACTAAGGGAGAGTGCATGGAACAGGTCTGGGGTTTTCCTGTCCATCCTACATTACATGGGGGTGTAATGACAGCATTGCAGCTGGCAAAGGTGCACAGCTGTCATACAGGAGTCACACACTGTCCTTCCTGTCTCCGTGGTGAGTGGATATGCTTTTATGGCACACTGGAAATGACACAGTCCAGTGCTCAGTGACTGCTGAATGCTCAACAATGGCATCAATCAGGGACTCTGGGATTTGCCAGAACAAGTGCTGTCCAGGAAGCAATTCCCTTTCCACTCCTTCCCTCCCTTTGTTCCCCTTAACCCTTCTTCTTGCTTTTCTCTCCATCTTTCCTTCTTTCCTTTCTTCTTTCCTTCTCCCCCTCCTCTTTCTCTCCCTCCTTTTGGAGAACAGCTCGTACTATTGTTTATCACCATATAATATTGCTGGCCATCAGGAAACCTTGGAAACCAAGGAAAACAGAGACCTTGTGACAAAACTCAAGTGAACAATGGCTTCAAGGGCACTCAGCTCTTGGCAGCATGAGCACCATGGTGAGCTCAGCATCTGGCAGGATGGATCCTTGAATTAGGATGACAAGAGGACAAGGAAGCACAGAAGAATATTAGGAAAAGATGAATAAAGATGCATTGCTTTCTGGAATGAGATGGGCAATGCAACCCTGCAGGTATTCATTTAGAATTCTGTGTTGCACCAAACTCAATATTCAAAAGTTTGATGTGTTTTCTCAGAACATCTGGCGTAAATTGGACTGCAGGCTTTCAAAAAAGTCTTAGTTTTGAAGGCAGCAGAGTTAAAAATTTCAGTATTACCAATTCTTTGTCCCATCTGCCATTCTTTCTTTCACTTTTTAGCTCTTTTTTTCTCCAGTGGTGAGGATTGGTCAGCTCATACTGTGGTTAGAGTCAATTTGACAGTTTGCGGACACTAATGAGGATGTTTGGGTTCATCGTTGTGTATGTTTGAGTAGCTATTCTTTATGATTCAATTTTTCTTCCATGACTCAACTTATGCTTGTTTCAGACTTCACAAGAACCATTTTACAGCAAAAGACCTCCCATCACAGTAAGTCCTTCTATAAAGGTACACAGGAGGCTGGTATCATTTGTATGCTGTTTCCACTCTTTATAGATTTCAGTGGGAGATTATATCCTATTTTTAGAAATCAATTGAATTCAAATAAACCACAAACAGTAATAAGGGATGCTGACAACTGACCTCTTTTGGCATGTGTTTAGAGTGATTAGCTGTCCGTCAACTTTGCAGTATAGCTTGGTTGAATCAAAAATTATGTTGTTAACAAGAAAGGAACTATTTCAGCAAAGTTCCTTCAGAAAGGAACTATGTCAGAAATGTTTTGACTTTACAGCAAGATCAGAATAGATCAGAACATTAGACAGTTCTTCCCTTTGACTAAATCTCATGGATGTAAAACAGCTTTGAGAAGGTGCTTCTGTGAGAAATGAGAGATGTGGGTCACATCCTTTCAGATGTGGGTTTTACACTGCCTACATGACTGCTTGTGTTTGCAGAAGATGTGGCCATTACCACCAGCTATTTTGTAAAGTTAATCTACTATTTAACTTTTTTTTTTTTTTCCACTATAAGAAGAAAGGATTTCATTTGGGGTTGAGTAAAGTATGTTCCACAAACCAGAGCAACATTTTACAGTTTTTCTTGTGAATGCAAATACAACCCATATATCTCTACTATGGATCACTTCAAACCAATTTCAGTCGAACTCTGATTTATTTGGCTCAGCTAGCCAACTCAAAATTTATGAGTCAGAACCTCATAAACATAAGTGAAAAACATGTGTGTATAACATGCAGGAGTCTCTCTGCCCAAGAGTCAGGTGTCAGAAAGGTTCTTATCTCTATGAATATTTAGTAAGTCTGTGCAGGAATTGGGAAGTCGGCCTGGACTATGAGCATTCTAAATTCAGTGCCCAAACCAGAAGCTCTTCTTTCCTTGCTGCTTAAATTTCTAACTTCCATTTCCTTTCTGCGGCAAAACTACTCTGCTTCTGGTGGTTCAATGCTCTCAGAAGGGCTGATTCCCTTAGTGTGCACAAGGTAGCTCTTCAGAAGCCATTAGACATATTAGCTCAGCACTGGGATTAGAGTCAAACAGAGGTTCTGTGTTCAGACAGAAGCTCTAGAGCAGGAACAAGTTCATCTTTTCAAGGTCTTGGAGCACTCCCCTGCCATCACTTACCGAGTGCATCTGCTGTGGCACTGGCTGTTTTAACTGCAGCATGGGATCTGAGGGCTAGACTTGATTCAGCACTCACAAGGAATCTTCCCTGAATAAGCAGAGTAGGCGTTGAGTTTATAAGAAGTGTCACAGTGGCTGTCTGAGACAAGAAATTAAGAGGTGAAATGTTTTAACGGGTTTCTAATATAGCTGCGCTGGGTGGAAAAAGTAAATGAATCTCACGTTGTTATGGAACCTCCAGTATACATGTTGCAATAAACAGGGGTGTGAAAAGCTCTGCGAAAGACACAGGAGACAGAAATGCAGATTAGGGAGGAAAGCAGAGGTGGGTGAGAAATTACCTAAGTGCTGACATTGTGTGCAGTACAGTGGGCATTGCTCATCTCCATGAACAGCACAGCACTTTGCTCTCCCCTCCCTCCCAGGAGGGGCTGCCTCGAGACACTTCTCACTGTGGGGGGGATTATCATCTTTCCCATGCAGATTGGAAAACCACGGCAGGGAAAGGTCAAGACAACATTTTAGAAACTGTTTTTCAGTGGCTTGTTTTCTGCATGTCTGAAAGGAAACCAGTCTTGTTTCCTTAATGAAAGCCATCCCATGACCATCATGAACCTCATGACTTGCACAAGTGTGGGCTATTGTCTGCTCAGCACACATAAAAACAAGGTCCAAGCTGTCTCAGATTCAGCATTTGAGATGAGCACATGGGACATGTTGGTCTCCAATGCTACTGTAGCTCTTACAGAAAGTTACCACAATTAATTTTTCCTTTTCTAATATAGTGAAGTAATCTTCTTTTTAAATAATATATCTGATTTGGATGTTATTTATCACAGCTTTTGTATTCACATTGGAATACAAGCTGTCCACAAATAAAATGGAGGTATCTATGGAGTTGCATTTGCTTTTTCCTGACATTTGTATGAGTAAACTCATCTGACTTCATAGGGTAGATGAGGAAACTGCATCTTCCCTACATGCCACAAAGAACTGTAATTTTTTTCTTTTGGCTAGGGGTGTTGCAGCTCCCCTGACAGCACTACACCCACCCCCTGTCTTGCTGAGTTTTACACTGCCTTCAGTGACAGCACAGATGCTGGAGTTGAGCTGCTTGGTGACTGTCAGGCAACATGTCCACAGAGTGGTGGCATTCTTTTAGCGAGGATTTCAAGCATGGAAAAATTCCTGACTGAACCAAAAGGAAACCAAACTGATTGCCTGACACAGCTCTAGATTTTCTCAGGGCCACTCTGCAGTTGGAAATGTCAGGGAATTCAGACTGCATCAGTGAGCACCAATCCAGACTGGTGCCACACCTCCCTTTGCTCAGGTCCTCATTTTGGCTCTACTGCAGTGCATTCTCTTTTCTGCTATTTTCCCAGCTTCCATATATTAGGCCCACACTGTTTCTATTTGTGCAAACATCCAGTTCCTCATAGGGCTTTAGGAAAAAAACAGTGCACCTCCACAGATACCACAGACATTTTGGAAAACCTGTAGCTTGCATTCAAATGAATTTTTGTTATTTTTATTTATTTGCAGTATCCTCTTCTCTGTTACTATCTATTGAATAATGACTTTTGGACAGGCTAGCTTCACCTTGGCAATGTCAGATCTTTCATTTCTCTCTCCTTGACTATTCTATGTCATTTTGTGAGCTGTTAAACATCAGCTATACATATGTATACATATAATGATCTCCAGGTTCTACACAGGCTTTAGGAGACAAACACAGACAGGAATAGATAATAGAGTTTATCCTGCCCCAACAATAAACTTTGGCTCTTTGTGACAGCTGCGGCATGGCTGTATTTCATGAAGACAGTTTTTGATCAAGGATGAGTGTCTCCCATACTGCCTGCAAAGTTTTGTTGCCCTGGAAACATGTATTATTGTTATGTGGAAACATCTGTGAGATATATGGGAACACCAAGGTGATTTGGATAAATATGGCAAAGGAATGGCAATAAAGGTGTGTTTAACTGTGCTTACAAAAAGTTACAGCTGAGAAGTATTATTCATCAGCAAAGTAAATACTATGCAGAACTTTAATTCACTCCTGAAGATTTTCTTTAAGCAATTGATGCTTGTCAGACGTGGAAGAAAGGAGGGAAGTTATAAAGAAGGAGATGAGGAGGTACTAGTTACTGTAATTTCCTTAATTTGAGATCTATGTTTGAATGCCTTTGATATATAAAATAAATACTTTGTTTTTTTCCTTCAACTTACAGTTTCATTGTACAAGAGGGAAAAAAAGCCTCAAGGTTTTGAAAAGCTACAGTTTGACTGTGGTTTAACTGTAGATGTGCCTTTAACCTGCTTTGATCAGTAGAAAATCCCTGTATAAACTCTCTTATTTAATTTACCTTAATATGTAATAAACTTTACAGTTACTAAATAATTGAGAATCAAACTAGCTTGATCCAGTTTAACTAGGTCCATTCAAAACCTAATTTAGGGCTTGATTAAATGGTGCTAATGTAAAGTTAAATAAACTAAATGCCAGTAAAAGCTATTTTAGGAATTACCACTCCTGCTGAAGGGTAAGGCATTTAAAACAAACTCATTGAATTTACTTTAAAAGTTACTAAGATAAACTATTCTAAGTGTTTCTGTGCAGAAAAACTTGCAGAGCTGTAACAGTGGACTCTGGAAAACTTCTGCTTCACATGAGTACATAAGTGAAGCACAGAAACAGAAAGCAACTAAACCTTTCACCTTTTATAAACAAAAATCAAAATACAACACTTTTTCCCTTGCCCCTTAGGGGAGTGAAAAATACAATTTTGCCTACATTTTCTCAGCTTTCTTGCCATTGCTGCTACAGTTGTAGCTCTAGCAGTGGGAACACTGGTCATGATACAACTGTGCCCGCAGAAACAAGCTGCGCCCAATCCGAGTCCTGACGAGTGAGGTGGAATCCAGCGAATAACGTGGCTTCAAATCAATCGTTCTTGTAGCGTCAGGAGTTCCGCAGCACGAGTCATTTCACAGATACATTCTCCACAGAGGGTTAAATGAGCAGAGAATGTATTTTTCAGGGGTCTGATTACAATAAAAATTCCCTGAAAGGCTTATCCCAGAGAGTCCGCGGGCTGAAGCTGCAGGTGCCGGAGCTCATCCCACTGCCGGGGAGAGGGATGCACGCGGCAGAGCTCTGTCCCCTAGCGGGCACAGCGAGACGCTCCTTCACCGCTTGTGCATGGGGAATCTCCTTCCAGTGAAACCGGCGGGAAGGATTTATTTAAATATGAATGTAAAATTCACATTCCTTACTTATGTCTCTCTCATCATGGCCACCAACAGGCCCAAATCAATTATACAGTTCACCTGAGTAGTTATGAGGAACTTAATGAGGAACTTTAATTCTCTTTTTTAGTTTTTTTCTTTTCCATGTGCGTTTTAAAAAGATGTTAGACATTTGCTTTCCTTTTTCCCAGGACAGACCTCATTTCAATTAAAGTCATTGTCTTCAAAGAGAGCAGAGCAGTGTGAATTCACAGTTTCCCAAGTCACATGAAGAGGTCTGCTGATTGCTCAGAGCCTGGGATTGCCTTGAAGGATTTCTCCCAAGATCTGAAAAGCAAGAGATACCAACAACCTTAAAGGCATAACACTGCTTGTCAGACTGGTGCATTTGTCTCCTAAAGGGAAACTTCATCCTTTAGCAAAACTGTATAAAACTTGTACATAAGGAGGCAGGAGAAGCTGTCTGAGAAAGACAGTGGTCCAGAGGACACATGGCAGCAGGAGCTCTGCCCCCAGGAAGGCACTGGGCACTCCCAGTGGGGCTCTTCCTTGATGGGCCTGACAAGGGTCTGTGCCTAAAAGCAAGATTTTGGTGGCATTCCATTGGCTTGGATGCATCACTGACTGCTTTGTGGCTGCACACTTTACCAGATTCAATTCCTGCTCCCTTCCCACCACTTTGGCCTTGTCTGTTTTGAGACAAACTCTTATTTAGCTTAATTCTATATCCTTTAGAAAGAAGCCATCTACACAGCTCCTGCGATGCTGTAGACCTGGAAGGAATGGACCAGGGGGAGATCTCAGGTCTGTGCAACACCATGGGGGATTTGTATTGAGTGAACATTCATGACACATCTTACAAGTATCCCCTTTGCACGAAGTAGAGCTTCCAAGGGTCAGACCCACAGCCTACATACAGTCTAGGGGACTTTGGATCTGTACTCAGCTCTGTTTTAGACAGAAGGATATTCCACACTCCTCAGTACTGAGGCTTCAATCTGAACTGCCTGGTCACATCGGAGGCATCAGGGATACACCAATGTGGGAACACTCTAAAAATCCACACAGGAGTGTGACGCCAATACACAATTCCTGCCCGCAGGTGGCACTCCGTCATGAGCCCTGGCTGCTTCCTAAGCCCTCTCATGAATGAGATCTCCTTCAGTTATGAGGAAAATGTTTGCTTTGGTATTCAGTAATGACCTTTCCTTGAGGGACCGCAGATCTATGGAGTGGAATAAACTGAGCAAGGCTCCTGGAAAGTACTGTCTATTCCAGAACAAAACTCCAGTGTGCTGGGCCTGACCCTATTCATATCTTCTGTGCAAGCACAAGAGGTTTTAATGTTATTTTGACAGATGGTGTCATGTCTGTTTCCATTCAAAAGCCAAGGGAGCATCTCTGTTTGGATTTGTGTCAGTAGTCCTATTTCCGGGTATTATTTTCATCTCCTGAAATAAACCAGTCACAATTTCTTGGATGTATTTGGAGGACTTCAACAGTTTATGACCAAAACCTCCCTGAATTTCCTATCATAAACATCTCAGTACCAAAATGGGACACATTAGGGCAATCCCAGCGAATGTCCCTGTATACTTCAGAACAACCACCAGCCTGGTGAGAGACACTGACCTCCCAAGTCATGAAGCTGTGATGCAGCTGGGCATGTGATTTCCTCTGCATTATCTGAGAGATCCTTTAAGGAAATGGCTGCATAGATCTGTTAAAAAAAAAAAAAGGCAGAAATATTTTTGATGTCTATATGATACAGAGCAAGGCTTTGCTCAAAGAGCCTGTTAACTTGCTTCAGGTCAGATGCTTCTCATGTGATGCAGCTAGGAAAAAAACATGTGAAAAGGCATTCTGACTAAAAGCTGCATGGATGGAGAAATGTGTGGATGGAGAAACCAAAACAACTATTTGTCTCCCTATTACGCACTTTAGGCTACAGAAGAGGAACACTGAGGTAATACAGATTTTCTTGCCTCATGCTACAAAGGAGGCAGGCAAGATATGCATTCTAAGAAAGACAGCTGGGTTTCACATACCCATGTTCTTGTGCTTCCGTGAAGGTTGAACTACATGAATTTTTTCCTAAAACCCTTTGCTACGTTGCACAAGACCTACACCTCTTTGCATTTGTCCATCAGGGTGAGAGCAAAAAGGGAGGATCTAGAGAGAATGTGGAAAGAAGCAAGGAATTTGTTCGTCTCTAAATTTTAGTCCAGAGTAGGTACCTGGGAGCCCTTCAAGCAGCAGAGCAGCACTTTTGAGAGATACAAAAAGCTGCAAGTTTAGCATCTAAAGCTTCTGATGAAGGACAACTGGGCTTGTAAAACCAGTTCCCATCCCCTCAGCCTGTAGAAGAAAGAGCTTAAGATCAATTTCTCTATTCTCCTGCACAGATCTATGGCAGGCTCAGCTGGACTGACAGCTGCCAGTGAGGTGAAGAGCGGCACAATTCAGTGTCAATGTTTTGCCTTTGAAGTTGTAAATTTTTTAGAAACAGATAAATATTTTTACTATTATCCCAAATTTGTGTCAGACTTATGCTCCTTGTAAAAGTAAAGGGGAGTAAAATGATTGTCAATTGTGGAAAACCTCAGTACAGCCAAGATTATTCCTTTCCCTAATATTAAACTTAACAAAGCAGCTGAGTATAAAATGTGTGAAGGATTCAATTAATCAGAAAAAAAAAAAAAAAACCAAAAAAAAAACCATTTAAAAAATCTCCAGCTGGATCAAGTGTCCAGTGAAAAAGAACTCAAGAGCTCAGCACAAAGACCAAAGGTAGACAGAGCCTTTGAGGGAAATCTGTTAGAAAGAGCTAACATATGTTAGAAAGAGCTTCTGATAGTGAAGAGCTCTTGGCTTGGGAAGAACACAGCTGAGCACAGAGTTTATCAGTTTTTCCAGACTGACTTTACCTTGGCAAAGTCCAGCTGGCCATGCTGGGATAGGCAGCTCTCCAGGGCTCTGAAGAATTTTCCAGGTAACTTAGTTCTGCGTGCAGTGTTGAAAATAAGAATTACGGGGTAGAAGGAAGGTGTATCACTTGTCACTGATATTGTGCAGGAAATTTGGGGAAAAGAATGTGATGGCCAACTTAGGATTTGGAATCTGCAAAAGATTCCATTTTGTCCAATGATTTGTAGCAGGGCAGTTCACATATTTGTACCTTGTGTCTCCTTCATTACCATCTTACCCCTCATTCCTTTGGTATACAGAGTCATCATGGGTGGCATGGAGGAAAGAGGATTGTGAATCTCTGCTGTAAATACTCCATGTCTGTGCCTGAGGTGCTTCCTGAAATGACAACAGCAGCAGAGGGAAATTGCTGTGATGAGCAAGTGCTACAGAGCTGCCAAAATCTTAATTTCACTTGATTGCTGCTTGATAAAGCAATGGGAACAGAGGCAGGAGTGGTTTGTGTGCTGACTGAAGAGCAGTTTCATCTATCTACTGGATTATCTTGCATACAATCATGATTTTTTTTTTTTTATTTTAAACAAAAACGCTTACAAGTCTGAATATACAAACTCCCCACACCCATTGCAAATAGAGCAGATTTTTAATTTTCCTTATTCACACCTCTGATTTATAAACTGAGCAGGCATCAGACAATTCCAGCAGAACTATTCTTTGGCCATTTCCTCTGGTTTCTCTGCTTACTCCTCCACACTTATTATTTATTATTCCTTTTATTTTCATCAGGATCTGCACGCTTGCATATAGTTTTATTTACTGAAGGGTAAGTCGATAAGCATTTAAGCATTTAAGCCTTCCAATACTTGAAAGGAGTCTACAAGAAAGGCAGAAATGGACTTTTTACGAGTGCATTTGGTGACAAGGGGGAATGGATTCAGACTGTAAGGGAGTAGGTTTCGGTTATATATTAGACATTAGGAGGAAGTTCCGTATTTTGAGGGTGATGAGGCGCCGGCACAGGTTGCTCAGAGAAGCTGTGGATGACCCATCCCTAGAAAGTGTTCAAGAACATGTTGGACGGGACTTAGAGCAACATGGTTAAATGGAAGGCTCCAAGCCGTGTAAGGGCTTGGAACTGGATGACCTTCACAGCCCCTTCCAACTCCAGCCATCCCGGGACTCCGCCTGACCCTATGCTCGGGCACCGCCCGCCCCCGCCCCACCATGGCGGCGCCGCCACCTCACAGGCCGCCACCGGGCACCGGGAGGGCGGGGACAGCCGCATTCCTATTGGCCGAGGCTCTTCCAGGTCTTCTCTCCTATTGGAGGAGAGTGGCCCGTAGGCGGGGACACGCGCTGAAGGACGGCCGCGGCTGCCAATGGGAGGGCGCGTCCGTCCCTCCCGGCCGGCGCTGGGGCGGGAGCCAATGGGAGTGGCGGGGGGCGCGTGCGGTGCCGGGAGCAGGTAAACAGCGGGGCGGCCGGGGCGCGGGACCGGGGCGCGGGATCGGGATCGGGATCTCCTGCCGGCGGCATGCTGCGGGCTATGGATGGGGCGGGACGGGGAGGGACGGGCCTGGCCAGCCGCCGCCAATGCGCGGGGTCTCGGGGTCGCCGCGCTCCCAGAGCTGCCTGTGTTTCTGTGTGTATATACGTACATAGATGTATGTTCTTATATAGGTTCATATTATATATATATATATATATACAAAATACGTATTTCCATTTGTGTTTGTGTTTGTACGTGTGTTAAAATACCTGTATACCCGTTTCTCCTGGGCGGTGGCGGCGTACCCCGGCTTTCGTTTGGAAGCGCCTCTGGCACACCTTCAGAGGCAGCCAGATTTTTTTAAGCTTTCAAAAGGGCAGCTGGGAACAAGAACATCTGCATGGGAGCAAGGTTTCCTGTGGCCTCCTGCAAAATCTCTGCCTGGCGGGGGTGGGGCTTGTATTGGTTTTTTCCCCCCCTTTTATTTAGTGTTTGTTGTCTGTGTCTCCGGGCGGGCTGGCCACGCACTTGGATGCACAGGGAAGCAGTCCCAGCCCCGCTGTGTACCTGGGTCCCCTTGGGGCCCCGGGGAAAGCAGCACTCGGCCACGACACGGGAACTCAGCCCCAACACAGGTGTCCTTGGGTGTCCACGAAGTGTCACCTGCTGGCTCTGATGTCCTCAGCAGTGCTGGGACCAATGCGAGTTGCTGCTCCCGCATGTGAAGTGTGAGCCGGGCTTTGAGGTTTTACTTGTGTGAGTAGTTCTGCAGGGCTGTGGTGCCTTTATGCGATGACAAGGAGTTAGTTGATAGAGTATTTGAGCTCAGTACTGGCAAAATAATCCTTCTGACCCTCTCTGGGAGGGTCTGATTTCAGCTCTGCCGGCAGAATCACCCTTTGGGGCTACATCTTGTGCCTTTCTTGTGGGACAAGAGAAAGCGGTGCTAATTCAGCCAGAATGTAAAACGAAAGATACAAATCTTTACAACTTCCCATAGCATCTGGTGTTTTGTTATTTTTGTGTTCTGGGGCTGAAAGTGAGTGGTATTTGCACACTGAGATGGTGTGTTCCAAGTCTCCTGTCATTTTAGCAGCATGCCCATTCTGACTTTATTTATTGGCAAGAACATGGAAATCTTTCCTCCTAATTTTGGCCCCACCACTTCTGATTTCTTAGTTTATTTCCTTCTCTTCATACTTACCAACAGCAGTGGTTGCTGCGGCCAAACCTTGGGAGAAATCAGGCTGTCAGTATCATCCCAAAGTTTTCTCTTGATCCAAATATAGCAAAGAAAATACCTTTCTCTTCATCTAATTGCCATCAAAGAGAACAATATGGATAAGAAGGAATTTTAACTCTCAAGTGGATAATTAAGTATTCTGCCAGGCTATAGCAGCTATTCTGTGCTGTATATTGTAGTGGTATTACTTGTCATGGATGAAATATAAAGCAAAAGATTTAGATCATTTGGAGCATGAAAATGCTGCAAGAAAAAGGGAAACTGAGGCTAGATCTTAACGTTAGTGAACTGTCCCAGTTTAATCAAAATCCGTAACGCTGGTTTTTCACAGTTGAGGAAAGAGGTCTCTTGCATGAAGGACGTCTGGAAAGAGAATCTTGCTTCCCTTCAGGATTCACAAGACTGCTGTTGAGCAGGAGTAATTGTATTCCCACTGCAGCTCCTTTAAGAAGCACTTACTGCTGGCCTAGTTTTTGTCCCTTTTCAGTTTTGCTGTACAGTTTTAAGAGTTGGGTCATTTTGTTCTTAAGCATGATTTTTTTGAATGGGACCTGATGGTTTGAGAGGCAGAGAGGAGAACCTTGCCTGATATAACCTAATGCTTCAGTTTGATTATGGACTGGCACATTGTTTAATGTACTTGGTAGATCATGCTCTAAAGCTTTCTGTGAATACACATACAACTTACATTTATCTCAGTGCTCCATGTTTTCCATTCCTGAGCTGTCCTGCCCCATTTTTCAGCTCAGCCTAGGAAAACAGTCAATATGCACAGACGCGTTTGCTGTCACGAGCATGAGTAGGAAAGAAGGCTCCCTTGCTTTCCTTTACGGTATATGCACCATCCTTTTGGCAGGCAAAAATCATTTCCACAAGGCCCTTTTCCTTAGTTTAAATAGTGAAATGAGACCAGAAAATAGTAGTTTGTAACACCCTTGTCTTAGCTGCTTGGTGCTCTGTGGCTCCCTTTTTTTTTTTTTGTCAAGCAAGTCCCCAGCTTTCTGTTCTTTCCCTCTGCTCATCCCAAAGGGCGCTGTCGTGCTGGGTACATGTGTGAGAGTGACCAGGCTGGTCCTTCCTCCCTTGGAGGACAGATTGCTCAAAGCACAGCTCTCTCTGGCAGCCAGCAGCAGCCTTGGTGCCAGTTCAAAGTGCACCACTGATGAATAAATAGTGGCATTAGACAAAATCCCTGCTGGGTCTGTGGTGGGGCAGAGGGCCCCAGTAAACCATATGTTCAAGGCCCCTGCTTAGGTAAGAGCCACAAAGCCACACTGCCAAGGGTTTTGCAGACCTGAGGTGAGGGTGGGCTGCTTGCCTGGCGCCAAGCAGAGGGCTTGTCACCTTAAGGCTCAGTCCCACTGGAAGGGGGATGCACAGTGCTCTGTATTCCTGGTGTGGGCACTTCCACTGGGGCTGCTCCTATAGCCGCTCTTAGGCCAGCCCTGCTGGGACCTGACTCTGTGACAGCAAAGGGAAACTTGTGCCTCACTGTCTTTTCAAAAGCAGGACACAGCTGATGAGCACCTGGTGTTGGCACCGGAGAGTTGGAGGGTGGTTGAGACAACCCCTTTGGCAGGACAGTTTAGATCAATCTAAGGCCACTGTGACTTTGGTGTCTGCCATAGGAGCTCCTGTAAAGTCTTGGATTCTATGGGGTGTGTTTGTGTCAACCCTCACTGGAACCACGGCTGTGTAAACAAGGGACAGAGAAGCTGTGTTCAGGTCTGAATCTGCTTGCTGACCAGAAGTATCACGGCACCTTTGTATGCCCATATACTTACTGGGAGAGCATAGTAGAAAATGTCCTTAAAATTTGCTGTATTTCAACATGAGTTTATTTCTTCCCATGTAACTGTGAAGGTTAGTAATTGGCACAGTGGTTTTGTTATTGGTTTAACTCCTCCAGTGGGCAGAACTAGGATATTAAAAGTAGGCTAACTGGCTGTCCCTTCAAAGTCCTCTGCAGAATTGCTCTCTTTATGTAGCAAAAATGATTTCTTAAATAATGTGAAAAAGTTCTTCAGTATTTTCATTGGGTTGTTGAAACCTAAATATTGGTCCCAAACTATCAGTGAGTAAAGCTTTATTTATTTCTTCCCTGGTCTCTGACAGGAACAGAAGGTTTTGAGAGTTGTTTAAATTCCATAGGTCACAGATCCTGCGGCATGCATAACTTATCCTGTTCCTCATCCAGAAGTATGTCATGATTGAATGACTTTATGTATCCAACTTCTTTAAAGACCTAAATTCTATGACTGGAGCAGAGTCTAGTGTCCCAGCTGTAAATTGTGAGCCCTCATGTGCTCAGTTAAAAGAGTATATAAGCATCCAGAGAGGAGATCTTGGTCTCTGTAAGAAATAAGTGCACAAGTGTTAAGCAGCTCACTCATAAGAACATGGGATTACTATGAAGCTGACAGGCCTGGTGTGAGGGTTAGCCTTGCTTCTGTTTCCCATAACTGTATCACTTTTATCACCAAAGGAGGAACAAAATGATATGAAAAAGCAAGAGAAGCCAGGGGAGGAGCAGATGTCTGAAAAATATTTCACTTGGGTGGATAGAATTGATGTTCTAAAATTTCTTGAAGGTGCAGATGTGTTGAGGAGGCTGTGAAAGAAAGGGGAGGGGTCTCCTACTCCTCCCTCTTTCCTTCCTCCAAAGTGAATTTCAGTTTCTTTAGTGAGAAGCAAGAATATCTCATAGATCTTCAAAGTATCCACTCTGACGTCAGGGTGTGCTGGTTGGGCTGTGAATGATTCAGATTTAAGTGACTGTGTCCAAATCACGTGGCGTTTTCAGCTTCCTCTTCTATTTCCTGAGACACAGGAGGTTGGGTAAGGTTCTGTAGAGGAGAGTTGTTCTGGTAAATAAAATTGCTTACACTGCATTAGAGGTATGGTTTTGCTTGTAGATAAGGGGCTGAGTATCAGAAAGTGATTAATTACTTGCTTTGTTAAGCTGACTTAATAAATGCTAAAAAGAATTTTCCTATTAGTTGCACTTCTAACTTCCTGAAATCCCGATGTTAAGGCTGTTTTGCAGTATTCAGGGCAGTGCACCTTCTCCCTCTTGTGTCTAGAAAGAGGAGCTGTTCCTTTCCTTTCTGCACTCTGTCACCGCTTTGCCTGTTTTTCTGCATAGCAGTAGGTGAAAAGAGGCCAAGCATTTCTAGCCCCCACATTTATTCTCCGTGTTTTTGCCCATCCAAGTAGTTTTGCTTTTAATCCCAAGACAGCATAAGGAAAAACCCACAAGTGGCTCTCCTAAGGAGGCAGGTCATTCCCTTGCTATGCAAACCCCTTCACCAGCAAAGAGAAGCACTGCTAATAAAATTCATCTGGTTAATAAACAGTCATCAGCATGTAGCTCCTGATTAGTGGCTTATGTAAAGCTGAGGCTCCAGGTTACTAAGAAACTTCTGCTCCTTGCTGATGCTCGCAGGAGTGTTGTGTAAGAGCTGAGCTCTCTGAGCTTTCTGACAGGCAGCCAATGTGTGTGAGGTGAAGCTGTGTCTGGCCCCTGCCAAACAAACACTGAGTGCTGAGGGACGTCCTTTGTGGAAGGTGAGGTGTACTGATGGGAGAGGGGAAATAGAGGCAGTAAGTGTGAACGCTGTAGTAAAGTAAGTTTCTTTAGGGCTGCATTTTGCTGATATCTGTGCCTGCAGCAATCCCAGCAACTTCAGCTGAACAGATTGTCATGCCTGGGTGAGGGCAGGATAAATCTGCTGTTGAGAGAAGATGGAGCTACATGGTGTGCTGGAGCCTCCCTGATGAAATCTGCTGAATCCTCTAAAGACTTTCAGTTTATTTGCAGTGTGGTGTTCACTGTTTTCTTCCCCTCTGCTCTGCTTGTCCCCAGACTTGAGTAGTGCTTGGCTGTGCCCTCCTGACTGCTCCCCTGGAAAGCGGCGATGATCACGTTCATGAACAATTCGGACAGCGAGGAGGAGCCCTGCAATGAGAGAACATCCCTGATGTCTGCAGAGAGCCCTCCAGTACCCTCCTACCAGGATGGCCTGCAAGCCTCGGAAGCAGGGGAAGCACAGGCACATAGGGTGGGTCCCTCATGGGGAGCGAGGACATGGGCTCTGGTGACAGAAGTAGTCCTGCTACCCCTCAATCCCGCCTACCAGACTGGATTCTAGGACTGGCTTTGGTGTTTCCCTGGTGTCACTCTCAGCAACCGCACTGCCTGTTGCCATTTCCTCCACTCTGACTTCTTTCCCATTTTTATCTCCATATATACTCCTCCCTTTTCCTTCCTTTTGGTAAAGATACAAGCTTTTAATCAGGACCTGATGCACATATGACTGTTGAAGGACATCCTTTTTAGCCTTCTTGTTTTGCCAGGTACCCTTTGTCTGCTCTGGCCAGATGCAGCTAATGTTAGAACAGAGTCTAGTTCAGCTGCCAGCAAAGCAGCAGGATAAAGCAAGCACAGCATTGTTGGGAGAGGAGGAACATGTCAAGCTTATGTCACCTCAGATGACATTTTTTCTGTCTAGTTCTGGGCATCTTGCCCTTCATGTTCATGATGTGTCTATCTATATATTTGCATTTAAAGAGGTCCTTAGATACTCATGTAATTGGTTTAAGAACTCTGTTGCAACCTGTTTGCAATGGAATTTAATGGAATTTCTAATTTTATTGTTCAGTTGGTACCTTTCTATTAGGACTCAACTGCTATGCTGTGGAGCAGCAGCCTCGTGAGATATGATGGAATCAAGCTTTGAACACAAAGAAAAGAAGCATCTTACACATTTGCTAATATTTCTTTTCAGAAGAGGCGAGCAGGCAGCAGCCGTGGCCCAAACAATATCACTGGTGGAGAAACATCTGGCTCAGGTGTTCCAGTGAGAGAAAGCATCCTGGAAAATGAAGAAGAGGAACTGACTCTGAAATATGGAGCAAAGCATGTAATCATGCTCTTTGTGCCTGTCACCCTTTGTATGATTGTTGTCGTCGCCACCATAAAGTCAGTGCGCTTCTATACGGAGAAAAACGGGCAGCTGTAAGTGGGGTCTGCAAACAGCCTGAGTATGTGGGACCCCCTGCTCCACACACATGCTCTGTGCATGCAGAGAGCTTCCTTGGCAGGCTGGGAGAACCTTTACACAGGTAAAGGTGGCTGTAGAAACATACAGAGAGCTTACTAAAGTATGCTGTGCTCACCTGTGTAAGTTTTTCCCATGCCTGCATTACACTGATATGTTAGCACTGTCACTTAGGGTGCCCTGAGTGAGGCCTGTGAGCAGCATAATAATGAAGCTGCTTCCTTCTGCAGCATAAAAGGCCCAGGCTGAACTCCTAGGCTGTTCACTCACTAGCTGGCAGCAATTAGGGAATAGCATGTTCATTTGGATGAGTGTATCATTTTCTGGTGATATTTCTGGTTCCTAAAGACTCATGGTGTGGATATGTAATCCATCCAGCTCCTGCTGACAGTGCCTGGCTGCTGGGGCTTTAACTGTGCTTCATATATGGGATGGAGCAAGGGGGACTGTGGTCCTTTGAACTGAATCAATGGAAACAAAATGGGGGAAGGGGTGTAGGGTGGTCAGAAGGGATAAAAGAGATAAAGAGTCTAAGACTTTCCTGCCAAGTGTGGAAAGAAAGGGTGTCCCCCGTTTCAGAACAGCACCTGAGAAGTATCCTTGTAATTACCATGGAGAGGTTCCAGAGCATGCAGTGAAAATTCATGGCCTGCAGAGCATTTACTAAAATAAAGTCATTAATACTCTAGGTCTTTTTGCTTAGAACTCTGCCAGTCACAGCTGCTCTGTAAGAATGTGCTTTTGATAGAGAACACTAATCTTTAGTTGATAATTAACTTGAGCCCAGCCCCTTCAGAGGCTACATCTCGTGTTTGCTGTCCTTGGCAGTCCTACCTCCCTTTCTTTCCCACGCACAGAGAGGTCTGCTTTTATCTGGGACAGATGGCTAGAAGAGAATATCTGTACTTTATATGGCTTTTGCTTTATCCTGCAGGATCTACACCCCTTTCAGTGAGGACACCCCATCTGTGGGCCAGCGTCTCTTGAACTCGGTGTTGAACACCATCGTAATGATCAGTGTCATCATTGTAATGACTGTGTTCCTAGTGCTGCTCTATAAATATCGCTGCTACAAGGTAAAGCATTCATGCCAGAGCCTTTTCCACCTCTGTGCTGTGAGCCTGGGATCAAATGGGCCTTGCATGGCACTGAGAAACACAGGCACTGCACAGGCTCATCCTCATCTTGGGCACAGCAGGAATCATTGTGCAGATGTCAGCAGCGATGGAGATGTGGCTCTCAATAGGCTTTGCTATTGTTTTGTTGCTAATGGCAGGCCCTTAAAAACAAGGTCTGCTACTTTGTTTAAGTGAGGTACAAGTTTTCTGCATTTGATCCAAATGTTTTGCCATTTGTACTTACGGACTAAGTTATACCATTTACTGTGAATGCCTTCTGTTAAGACATTTCAGACAAGCTTTGTGGGAACTGGTATTCCTACCTGTGGAATAGAGCACAAGGTAGAAGAGCACAAGGCTTGGAGGGAAAGGCACATTCAGGTTCTGTGGTGCTCAGAGAGTTTTTATATGTGGTACCAGCCCAGCATTTGAGCTCTATCCATTCCTGCTTTTTAAACTTGTCCCAAAGACAGTTTATTTTACAGCCTTGGGCAAACCCCTCCTCCTTCCTAGCAAACAGAAAGAATGTGCTCACCTGTATGAGCTAGCAGCCAGTACGGATACCCATGAAAATGCTTAGGCCAGAGACTGAAAAAAACCCAAACCAACTAAAACCCTAACCAACAGAATAAAAAATGAAAGTGGGAGAACTGGGAGGAACTGGCTCTCCCTCCTCCTTCACTGAACATATGGAAGGCAGGGTCTTTTGATGCTGGAAGAGGAGTGCAGAAGGAGACCACTGGGCTTCAGTTCTGTGATCTGTGCAGGAGTTACAGCTCCTACAATCACTGTCTCTTCTTGTCCTTGATAGTTCATCCATGGCTGGCTGATCCTGTCCTCCTTGATGCTGCTCTTCCTCTTTACCTACATATACCTCGGGTAAGTGGGAATGGTGCAGTTAGCCTGGCAGTTCAGAGCTCCTGCACCTCTTTGCTGAGAATTCCCGCTTTGAACAAGAAAAGGAATGTCTCCTCTTCTCCAAATGTCTACATAAGTGTTGTTAGAAGAAGATAGCTTTCTTTTTTAAAAAGTGGAAGAGAATATCTTGAACAGTCTGCTCAATTTTACAAAAATTGCTGGGAAATGATACCGTGAGCATGGAATGAACAGGCTGAATCTTGTGGTACAGAGGCCCTAGATTATACATTCAGAAGCATGGGGAAGGGCACTTTACCTGCTGAGTTACTTCTCTTGCTTTTTTCTTAGACAACATTGTTACAGGCTTATTCCCTTAGCTCCCAGCTCCAGTGAAAGGAAACTTTTAACTTGTGGGTGACATTTGTTAAGACATTTTCATTTTTAACTGTGAGCAAATTGCACCTGATGGGATGACACTGACAGGATTTCTTTGCTGCAGACAGTCATGTAGCCACAGGCCTATGCTCATTTAAGACTTGAAATCCTGCTTGCTCAAACCCTTGGAATTGCTGTTGAACTGAGGACTAAGACTGTGTTGCTGGTCTGTAACACAGCACATCTATCTAATGCAAGAGGAACAGAGCTCAGAGCAGCAAGTAGCCAAAGGGCAGGTTCCACTTTTATGATGAGAGTTGCTCTATTCTGCTTCCTCCTGGTGTAGTTGGGGGCTTTTTTGTTTAACTACAGCCAGTGGCCTGCATGTCCCTTGCTTTCTGCTAAGCTAAATTTTCTTCTGGTATTCCAGTGAAGTACTGAAGACTTACAACGTGGCCATGGATTATCCCACTCTGTTCATAGTCATCTGGAATTTTGGAGCTGTTGGAATGATTTGCATCCACTGGAAAGGTCCCTTGCAGCTCCAGCAAGCTTATCTCATTATGATCAGTGCTCTAATGGCATTGGTGTTCATTAAGTATCTACCTGAGTGGTCAGCATGGGTGATTCTAGGTGCAATCTCCATCTATGGTAAGTCTGGGTTGTCACTCTCAGGGTGTGGCTGCTAGAGAGGTTACGCTGAGGCAATCTCAGGACTCTGTATGTCCTTAAAAACCCCAACTTTATGGTGCTAAAAGCTTTAGGAAGTGCCAGGTGGGCAATTAATTTGACTCCCTGCCTTGTCTCTTGCTAATTGTTCGTGTAGGTAGTGTACCTCAACCAGGTCTTTCAAAGTGGATCACCAAGTCAGGGAAGGACTGAACCTCACCTAACTGCATGGTAGGGGTGGTTGGATTTTTATCAGTAGCAGACCTGACAGTCTTGCAGGTTTTGTTTGTTGTTATCAAGNTACACAGAGCCAGTGTATGTAGTGATGGATTGTGGAATGTGAACAAAGCACCCCACTCATCCTCTAATTAAATTTAACATCTCAGTGAAATGCTTCCATCTGCTTTCAAAGAACTCATGTGGTATTCTCAAGGGGCTTTTTATAGGATTAGCACAATGAAAACTCATATTATTACATTAGGGCTTGGAGATGGTATTTTAAGTGAACAACACTTCCAGGGACTAGAACAGCTAGAGTTATGCAAAGTGGTGGAAAGTGCCATTCAGGAAATCATCTCGTTTATATGGATAGATGTAAATTTGAGGGGAGAATATCTTCTTAAAGATAAAGAATGTAAAATATGCATAACAGTTCAAGATGAGATTGGTTCCTTTTCTTTCTGCAGATCTGATGGCTGTTCTCTGTCCCAAGGGGCCACTGAGAATGCTGGTAGAAACTGCACAGGAGAGAAATGAGCCCATTTTCCCTGCATTAATATATTCCTGTGAGTAAGA
>VZUA01026885.1:29000-65862 GCA_013401035.1 Horornis vulcanius | reverse complement strand
AAAAAAAAAAAAAAAAAATCAATTTTCAACTTAAGCCTTGCGTTTGGTGCAAAATCTCATAGGAATTAAGGAATCCATCTGAGGATTTCTAAAGTAGCCCATGAGGATTCATAAGCACAGTGTGCCTCTTAAGCAATTCTTAATGAATGCATCAGGGGCATTTGCACTTGTTCCTGTGTTGTTACTGAAATTATTCGCAGCATCCAACATCATCTCAAGACAATCTTAGTGTAAGTATAGAATTGTAGTGATTTAAATGATAATCCAAAAAAGTGGCATTATCTAGTTCTGCAGGATAAATTAAAGATACTTACAGGATCAAAAGTATCAAGTTGGCAGAGTCATGTATAGCACTGAAATGTATCTATTCAAGAGTTTGAAGTTATCCTATGCAAATAAAGCCAAACAGTAATAATGTAAAAGATTTAGCAAAGAATCAAGACAACGGATGAAGCCAGCCATCAGTAAAGCTGTAAAACTGGGAGATAACAAAGAAGGAAAAATCTAAGTTACAGGGAAACACTAGCATTTGACAGAATAAAGGAGGCTTAAAGAAGCTGGATGTTATAATACAACTGTAATGAGCTGCTCAGATCCATACATTTATTACCAGTTGCTGGTCTGGAGCCACTGATCTTTTTCATTCTGTCCTCAGTGGGGTGATACTCTAGAGAAGGTCACATCTCAGGGATTTGCCTACAGTTGGCAAATAATTTATTTTTCTTTTTTAATTCAACAACCTAGGGGGAGGATGCTGAATGACTGGGGCACAAGGAGACACGTGTGTTTAGAGGAAGCCAAACTTGTGACAAAACAGTGACTCTGCTAAACCAGGGGCCAACACCCGCCCGCAGGCGAGCCCTGCGTGCGAGCACGGCTGGCTCTGGCAGTGTTTATTAACAGCTCGTCCGCAGCCCAAGCGTTGGATTTGATAGGTCATGCAAGTTAACACCTCTCAGTGCTGTACTCCCGCTGTCTCCAACAAGCACAAGCTGTCGGGGACGTACCCAGAAGGAAATACATGGACACACCAGTTCCTCAGAGATTTCTACATGGAGGAGGCCCTTTTACCGTGCTCACGAACCAAGTATTGAGGCTGACTAAAATACAGGAGTGCCACATGGGCAGAGAAGGGAGGTGTGATTGATTCCTTTTTAATTAATTATATACATTCTCTCTAGTACAGTCCCCTGCTTAAGCCACCAGGTAGATGTTCCTTATTCTTCAAATGCACACTTCAGTCTGATCCCTGCATAAAATTGAGAGGCAAAGTATCACCCTCAGGGGTTTTGCTTTGGATATTATTCATGTTGGGTGGTGGGTGACCTGTAAGGGCTCCCATGGCCTGTGACAGGGTGAGCTCACAAGAAAGGTGTAATTCAAGGTGACACACTGAGTGTCAACACACTCATTGACTGTGATAGAGGGGAAGGAACAAGGGCAAATGAACACAACAGCTTTTCAAATGATGCACTGAATTCTCTTTGCTAAGATGTTCATTTTCCAGCAATAAAGACAAGAAAGCTAAGTCAGAGAAAAAGAAAAGGTTTTAAAGAAGCTTAGCACTGAAAAAAGAGATTTCATAGTATTTTGTAGACAGTCCTATCCATAGCTTCTGTAAAGTAGAATCAGCCAGGCCTCAGAGTGACTCCTTAGTTTACTTTTAATTAGGCCAGAGTAGGTAAAAACAGTAAAATCAGCTTACATTCAAAATTACTTTGATGGACACAGGAGTCCACAGAAGTAACAGCAGAGTGAACAAAAGGGTGAGACTTTAGAAGATGGGCATAGCATTTTGTCACATGGCATCAGTTACAAATCTAGGGATAAGGATAGTTAGAATAAATAAGGTAGAGACTGGAGATACATCTTCTTAGTCTGTATAATTTTATCACCTCTACACAATTTTTTTAATGCCAGATACCATTTGTTTTGCACTGTATGAATTCACTCTACACAACACTGTATTTTCCCACTGGAATTACAATAACTTACGGAAAAGAAACTTTTCTTCTTAAACTGTTAAATCTCATCCAGTGGATTTTTGTCTTCTCTCCAATCATGAATTTCTACTGTTCACCCAACATTCAACTTCATCTCCAAAATGGTAATAAAAAGATGTTTCTTTATCTGTCATGTAAGAAAATCAGGTAAATATGTAAAGATGAACATGGTCCTATAGAAATAAATTGTTAAGTAGGTGTATATTAAGCCTTTCACTGATTTGGGTTCTGAGAAATGTCCTGAGAATATGCATTAATGCTTTACAAATACAGGAACTGTTTCACTTTGAATTAAGTTCCTTTTAAATTTATAACTGAGAAGGTTATTAATTCACCTTAAATGCTGCTTATTAATTTTAATGTTATTTGGCAAACATTCCTCTTTTCAGTAATTATTTTTCTCTTTAAATGTACTGTCAGGACCTTATAAAATTTCAGAGTATTCTAACATTTTGATGGGTTGCTCAGCAACATAGGAAATTAAGTTGTGTTTAAATCTCCATGGCAAGTATCTTTGAATAGCCGTTTTTAGGATGGGACATAAATCTCAATCATCTTTCATCAATTTTCCTACTTACATGCATGATAACTAGAATGTATTTCAGAGCCACAAATCCAAGCAACTGAAATATTTTCTTCAAACATATGTTTTGTCTTTTCTGTTTAATTCAGCTCAGAATTGAGGTCTTCACATAAAGGCATGCCTCGGACTATGCTGTCAGGAGCCCTCTGTGGGTGCAAACCCCTCTACATGAGCTGCTGTGCTTCCAGTAGCAAATCAGTCAACACCAGCTCCACAAAGGCAAAGCCAGTCACCTTCCTTGAGTGAGTCTTTTTGGGTTTGTCTTTCAAATATGAGACCTGTTGTTGTGGGAATTTGCTTTTGAGGCTCTGGTTAGCTCTGTGGCAAGCAGCTTGCAACCTTTTAGCTACATTTGATACTATTTCTACTGCCTAGAGAAAGTGGTTACCAGGAAGAAAGACATTTGGAAATCCTGCACTGACATCTACTAAGTTCCACCACTGCTACAAAGCATAGCTGGGTTTGGATTAGAATCTAAGTGATCTCAGAAAGTGATAAGAGTATGACAGTGGTGTGGCTTGGCTAGATGAAGAGATTTCTCCTCTCACTGCAACCACCACCCATGGTCAAGCTTAGCCTCTGCCTACGGATGATTGCATCATGTAAGATGTTTTAGCTTTTTTGCCTCCTGCATTGATGTGACAGTACTCCCTAGGAAAGGCAACCTTTTACTATTATTAGTTAGAGCCTTGACCCTGAAACTTCTGTTGTCAGCCCCTTAAGGATGCACAGGAAATGGTGCCATGGTGCTGTCCTCTGTGAGGACGAGGCGATCAAACACGCTTAAGCTCCTTAAAAGAAAAGCTACCCATACACAGACTCTGTGGCCTATAAAAGGAATTACAAAAATCCATCTGAGATGTAATGAAAACATGAATTAATGACTTTATCCTTCTGTGAGTTCTGGCCTCAGCTTTGCTGATTTCTACGGATGCCAGCACGACACTTTTGATAGACTCCATGTAAAACATTCAATGAATGGCCCCAACTTTATGTTCAAAGTGTCACGAATATAAAACTGGTAATTCAGATGTGATGGGTATTGCAGATTTTTAACCCTAAGAAATATTCAGAAATACAGGACTGTCACTTTGATTGTGTAGGTGAAACAGCAATGCTTTCCTGGGGGTCTTAGGGGACTGAAGAAAGACCTTTTGTATAGCCTCCTAACAGCAGGTTCCTGTTACCACAGAGCAATGTGGAACTGCTCCCCCACAACCTCAGTACACAACCAGGATGGGTAAACACTATTAAAATGTAGAAAACAAAACAAAACAGAACAAATCTTCACTGACTGAAATAAGTCAACAAACCTGCTAGGGACCAAAAAACCAAACCAGCCCAGCAGCTCCAGTATCTCAAACTGATTTCCCAGCAAAAGATTTCAGGAGTTGATGTTTTCACAGTGGTTTTCAAGTGAAAAAGCAGGATTTACTTCATTGCTCCTACTGAAGTTTTCAGTGACAAAATGTTCAAAACTAGTCAATGCTTTCAAAGTGAAATAAAGCTGCTTTTTTTTCTCAGAAATCCTGCTGGCTGCCAGTGTTGACACAAAACTCGCTCTTGACTGGGCTCCTGAATGCTCAGCAAGCTCAGCAGGGCGGTGTAATTGTTTTGTTTACTTATAAGCGTGGCAAGTTTCCTACTGTAGCAGCTACCACATTTAAATGATCTTGGCAAGTGCGAGGGCATACAGGATACGTTCTGAAGAAGGACCATGCGATTGCCTGGCAGGCAATTTCCTTTTCTTTTAAAGCCCAAAACACATCTTTTCAGCCTCTGCTAAGTGTTACTATTTCTGAGGATATTTGAAGCAGGTAAAATGGTAGGAGTGCTAAAAGGGAGATAAACAAGGAGTCCAGAAAAAAGTCTCAACAGTGACCTTGAGGCAGAATACTGAGGGCTCTCCAGGCAGGTTCTTCTTCCTCACAACCATGGCAGACAAATGGCAGACAAATATATTGCTTAGAATTTCTGTAAGGTATTGTGAAAGTCAGAGCATTTTAGCATCCCAGAAAGCCAAAGAAGAAGTTTTTGAAATTTAAGGAGCATTTTCCTGGATCCGTAGCAAGCCTACAGTCCTCTAAATGTACCTGAATTGACCTTGGGAGGAAGCCTGAATGCCTTTCAGAACAAGCATATATAAATGCAACACCTAGTTATGACAGGAGCCAGGAAAAAAACAAATCCAAGTTACTTGAAAAGGCTACAGCATTTCAAGTGCTGCTTGCTGTGGCAGTCACTAAGGCTGTGACTGATGGCCCCTGAGAGGACAGTGGTGCTGAAGCACCAGGTAATGGATGTTCCAATGAACACTTCTGTAAGTCTTTGTCTGACATTTAAATGAATTCTTTGTCACTTCTCCTGTTTTCCAGGCAAGAAGTCAAAGGGTTTTGTATGGGATTGCATGTTGCTATGGAAGGTTTCATGCTCTGTCTTACTGCAAACATCTGGGTTTGGCTTTCCCCCTACCCTATTTCACTCTTCTGCACACTACTCAGCACCTCAGGAGAGCAAAGCACAGTCATATAATTTTCATAATCAACTGATGCCCATGGCAAATCCTGCAGGTTAAATGTACAGCGCTTCTGTGCAGGCCAAACGTCTCACACACCCCCTCCACTCTGCTGTCTCTTTTCCTAACATACAGAGGAAAGGGTGAGCTCTGCAGTGCTTGGAGAACCCTTGTCCCTGAATGGTGCTCTTTGAGTTGGTGGAGCAAGCAGATGGAGGAGTTGTGAATCCCTCTCTTAACTGTACCCTTCTGGCCAATGCTTCTCATCCACACAAGCAGAGCTCTCCTCAAGTGCCTGCCCTGAGGTGGTCTCTGTGGCAGATTCATCGTGGCAGCTTGTAGCTTCAAAACATAAGTCCACATTTTTATATCACTCAGCATCACTCAGCAGCTCATGCTGGCCATGAGTTAGCTATTTCATATGATTGTGATGGGAAACTCCAATCAGCAAGTAATGAATCTGTTGATTTCGAAGTCCATCTAGGCAGTGTAGTGCAAATTCATGCTATTCACTGATCAGTGCATTCATCACTTGTGATTTTGGGAGGAAATTAGCTAGTGAAATTGCTTTAAAACCCCACAGTGTGAATGTCAGCCACATCTGAAAATAATTTGATTTTTAAATTCGCCCTAGACATCTTATGCAGAGAAGAGTTCCAAAATCATGCTTCCCCACCTCACACTGAGAATTAAACTACAAATGCTTTATGTAAGTCAGCTAGTTCCTGGTGTCCACATTCAATAAGAAAGCACAATCAGAATTGGGATCCTGCTGGCTACAAACAACTTCACAAACTGATCCAAAGACAAAACACCATCTAGGAACCAATTCAACAGCTGCTGAGGTTCAGCCATTTTTGGAACAAGCAATGACAATTGCTTACGGGACTTAAAAGCAAAATGATGTTAGACACACAGCCAGAAATACAGCACCAAGGGCAATCAAATGAAAATTACAAATTTCCATAGTATCAGAACTTGCTCTCAAAATTATCCAGATCACTAGAAGTTTAGTCTGCTCTGAGATATTCTTTGATGTGTTGATAAAATATCAAAACCAAGCCAAATTAAAGTTCTTTTGTTAGCATGTCCTAGCTATTAGAAATACAATTTATTTTCCCCTGCCAGAGTTTTGGAAAGTTTCAAGGCAATACAATTTAGAACAAAAAGAAAATCCATGAAAAAGCCAAACTTCTCCATTCCTGCTTTATTTCATTCTGTAGAATCTCTCGGCAAGAACTAGTCTCATCCTGTGAAAAGTAATGCACTATTCACACCTGCTCAGTAAGCAAAAGTGTTTTATGTAGTTGTGAAGTAAGATAATCAGTAATTATTATATTGATATTAGAAAGATACAAGTAGCAGTGCTTGATAATGGTTTGTGGACAGTCTATATGTTGCAGTGAGCTCTAACTTACAGTCCCAATAGTCCCTGACATGAAGTATAGTCCTCAGGTCATCTGTGTACTATTACTAATTATTTGTTTCTAAAGTCATATGTTTGTAAGGGCTATTTTTATAAGCACTTCTTTATTCATTTATCTTCAGCCTCATTAAAAATCAGCATATTAAGCATATAAAGTAGAGTTCAGGTTGGTAAATTTTACTTCTGACTTCAACAACTACCAACAATCTGAACATAACATTCCCCACACCAAATATGGAGTCAGTTGAGAGATGTGCATCACTAAAAAACAGCCTTTCCCCGTGGAGCCACCTTTTTGCTACAGTCACAAGCAATTCGTGATGGAATAAACAGAAGTCAGCTCTTGATATCAGCTAGAGTGGTCTAATTTACCTGTCATCAAAGCAGTGACTTTTGTTTTACCTCAGTGTAATGGAGATCAGAGTCCTGACTAAATATTCCATATATACACACCAAATAAACAATACTACTAGTACGTGCGAACAAGACTGACATCTTAATGTGTTTATTTCCATCTGTAGCTTGTATGGTAAATGTATTGCAACAAGAAGCATTTTTTCTCATGTCCTCCTTTATTTTCACCTTTGTTCTTCAAGAGGTTTATTGATTCCTCCCCTCTTCAAATGCTCTGTGACCTGGTAAGTCAAAGGCGATCATTTCAATGTTAAGGAGTGGATCAGGACACAACCCTGAATAGCAGAAGCAAAGAAATGCCACTTCTGTAGCATTCCTGTTGTTGCACTAGCAGTGCTGCCGTATGTGAAGAACCCCAAACCTCTCCAGGCCTTGGTGTCAAAGGCAGGTGGTGTGAAGAAGGGCCTACCTGAAGACGGCGAGGCTCAAGGACCAGAGCACTAGCGGCTTCCTCAGTTCAAATTTTGCTCGTTTGTTCATTAGGTGCCGACCACCAAATATAAAGGCAGCATACAGAGCTGAAAACAGGAATGATTTCTTCCTGCAAAACAAAACCAAAAAACACCAGTCAAATGTTTAATCAGTATTAGATACACAGCAGAGTCACATACGGACATCAGTGCTAAGGGCTTGTGTGCCTCCTTGAAAGGAAACTTCTGGAGATGTTCCTGCATCCCACCTGAGCTCGTCACTTCTATATGATACTACATGCCTGCACACACTCAGGGCTGGGTGCAGGCAAAACTGACTCTGGGGAAGTTCTGGAAAAGGACAGACAAATTTGGCTTCCATTCTTTGCCAGTTTCAGAAAACTGAACTTCTGTGAGATCCCAGACACATTTCTGCAAGCAAAACCACATTTTGTGCCTCATTTATCTTTTCATCCAAATTTTTGTTTCCTGCAGGATCCTCCCTGCGTGGCAACTTAGTTTCCAAGTGTTTCCCCCAAAAGGGACTTAAAGATGATGAGCACTGCAACACACCATGATGCGCCTCACAAGAACCAGAGAATCAGCGACGAGAGGTCAGTAGCCCCATCAAGCAGCAGAACCATGCTGGTTGGCATTGCCCTGTGGTATCATCCTACCCCTGAGTGCTGGTTCAGGAAATCCAATGCATTTGCTGAAAAGTCAAGCAAGGCTCTCTTAAGGAATTTCAATTATACTCTCCAAATTGCAAATTTTATTTTTAAAACTGCCTGAGAGTAGTCCAGCACAGCAATAACCACCAAATATTTGAACTCTCTGTAACTCACTGTAAATCAACCATTAGAGGTCAAAAACAGACTCACCCTGGGATTCCTTCCCACACAGCACAATATTACACGGACTAAGGCTTAATGGTGTACACCATTAATGGTAGCCTAACTGGAAGGGCATCTATTCAAGAATAGAATTTTCTCTACATAATTTATTCAGGGTGTGAATATAGGGTGGACTATGGTTTTGAACCAGGAGGTGCTGGTTCCTACTATATGCTGAGAAAGAATGACAGATACTCTGAAGAAAGGTAACTACTTCATTAACGTGAAGAAAGGACAGCATCAGGCTACAAGACCTTTAGCTCCTTCTGACACTGGAATCCTGCAGGCAGCAGTGGCAGACAGGCCTATGATCAGGGCATGGCACACTGCCCAGGCTTCCCATTGGGAGAGAGGCTCACCCATATTGAGGTGCTCAGACTTTTCACAGGATTTTCAACTGGATGTTTAAATGACAGTATGTTGCTTCACCTCAAGATAAAGACAAGTATGTGCCATGGTGTCACTATTGGTACCAAGTAGATGCCACCTCTGGGCTCTTCCATTGTGACTGGCCAGCTGAGGTTACCCTGTGGCAAGGAATCTGTCCAGCACAGCATGGTCCTGAGGGCCAAGCAGTGTGGCACAGCACAGCATGTGCCTGCACCTCCTCAAGGCAGCTGGTACCGGACTGGGAGACCCTCAGTGGCCAAGGGCCATCCTGGAAGGTTCAGAAAAACTAAGAAAAGCTGTAGCACATCAGACTGGAAATACAAAGAAAGCACATGCAACCTTCAGTCAAGATAAATGAACTATTTTGTGTAAGTTTGAATGCTAAGTAAAAACTATCTCCAGAGGGACAGATGCATTCTGCAGTGTTGCTGTTGGACATGAAATAAAGAGCTTGACTCCAAGGTAGTAGAAAGATCAGAAAGGCTTTATTTTCAATTCACCCAGCCTTTTTATAACATGCTGTGTTAAGAAAGCACATAATTGGTATATAAAGTGAACACCTCTCTCCATTGGTTAAATAATAGAAACAACAGCTGGGAGAAACTCAAAAATATTTATGAGAGGAGAAATACTGTTTACATGAATGTCCTTGAGTGAGAATTCTCCCAAGAAATCTTCTCATGAGAAGGAAATCCGCCACTGACAGGCTGAAAAACCTTTCAGAGTCAGAAAGTCAGACCCACACTGCAGCATGCCATTTTCTGCCCACTAAAAAACTGTTTCTACTGATGTATTTATAGCTCTGTGTTGTAAAATGCAGGTAACTGCATGGAAATACACCTGATGCTCTGAGAAGAGAGGACCTAATGCCCGCAATCCACTGGGAGAGCTTTAGCATCCATGCTGGCAAAAGCCCCAGGAAGACCAGGACGACCACAGAGCCAGCACCCTCTCAACTTGTGCACTGAGATGGTCTAATTGCCATGGCAATGGTTATCATGACCAGGTTTTGAAAATCACAAAGCCTTGTCCCTTATTCATATAATACAGAAAAAAAGCATTCATTTTTACTTCATTGGTCAGGGAAGGGACAGAATCACCAATTTCAAAGCATAACTGCACTTTAACTTGGCTGGAAATCAGCAAATATTTGTTAAGCACTTTGGGTAATGATAAACCACCTCAAGCTTGCTCATACCGAACCACCTAACTGTTTACACAAGATTTATGGTTAAAAGATAGAAGCAGGCTCTTAGTGTGAGTCTGGACTGCATTCCCATCCCCTTCCCTCTGCAGCCTGTTCAGCAGCAGTGTGAAGGGCAGCCCATTGCCACCCTGGGCATGGGTGAGGTCTGTCCTGCACTGATCCATGCATGGATCTCCAAAGCCACTGAGAGCAGTGCAGGATGACATCCCAAGCAGAGCAGGGGAAAAGACTGCAACCCAGTGCTGCCGTGCAGCTGCCAACACAGCACAGGCTGCACAGGCTGGCACGGGAGGATATCAGGATTCAAGAGCAGTAGGCAGAGAAACTTTGCAGGAAGGCAAGCTAGAAACAGTTCAGTTCTATATCAAATACAAACAAGATTTCAAAGTAATGGTTCAGCTTCAGTTCCAGTTCAAGAAAAAAAAAAACCAGTCTGAAAAAGTTAGCAGTTTCAGGTATATGTTCTCTCTGCCTCCGCTTCCTCCTGAGCCAGATAATCTATATATTTACATCAAACAACGTTTCATTTTGCTTCATATTATTGAAACTATCTTTTGTGAGTTCAATCAATTTATTGATGTCAATAGTCATGTTATAGTAATTAGAACAGATAAATTTTAGGTCACTTTAGAGCTTTGTAATGAGTATAGCATTATTTACAATGATGGTAAATGGTACTCCCAGAGTATGCAGCTTTGTATCAGCAGTGGCAGACATAGCAAGATTTGACTGCACACATGATCTGAACTGCAGAGAGCAGCTCTAAGCAGTTTCAGACAAGAAGGGACACAGTAGTATTATCTCCCATCAGAGGTAAGCACAATACTGAATAGTGATTAGGCTGATCTTGAAATCATCCACTGTTTTGATGCCTGCTACTTTTTGCACTCAAAGAACTTTGAATTTTCCCCATTTTTCAGCCTAACAATGGTTAAAAGAACTGGGCAGGCCAGGTGATAGAGTTACAAAGGGGTTGCAGAGATATGTACTCTTAAGATAATCTGATAAACTCCATTAGACTGGTATTAACCAGTTTCCTACCAGTGTTTTTATGATGGATTTTCCCAAAGGTTCATACTACAGTCAGGTCCTGGGCTAGTGACACAAAGCAATGGCAATCTGACAGAATTCAATTAGGTCTGGTATGATTTTAGCCAAAGGAGAGAAATATTGAATAAGCATTTTAAAATACAGAGGTTTGGAGTTGTTCTGGAGTGACGTAACTTTTCAATACTATTACATGAAGAGAAACTAAATATACCAGAATGACAAAAAAATTAACCTTGAAACCCCCCAAAAAATAAAATCCCTTAAAGTAATTCAGTAAGAGAATTGCATCCAATAACTTAAATGTTAGCACATTCATATGTTTGTCTTCAATTCTGTTCTGCAGGGTAACACAGTAGACAGAAAGACAGGGCTGCCAAATCCTCCACATTTTTCTGGCATTTCTGTTTCTCACAGTTGTCTCCCACCTTCCTACATTTTCAGACTTCAGGGACTAAGTACTATCTCTACTGAATACAACTCCATGTTCCTATGACAAAAGTTGCCAGCTCTTTTCCCCTTTATAGGTTTCTGGAGAACCTATTAAAAGCTATATTTGGGCTCACTACAGGAGAGGGAGGCAAGAGGGGCTATGGGCTGAAGATGTGAGACAGATCTTCCAGGACAGTAGCAGAGAGATGGTTGTGTCATGAGGCAAAGGGAGAGGAAGAAAATGGGAGACATGATGGGAAAAAGAGAAGAGAAAGGATGAACAGTAAGCATGGCAGCACATGATGGGAGCTGGCAGCCATGAGATGGACATAGAGCTGGGACAGCACGGAAGGCAAGGAGATTTGAAGTCCTTTCTGTGCCGGAACCCCTGGAAGGATTCTTCCTGCATCCTTGAGCACATCTATGGCAGAAGAACAGAGACAGGAAAGAGGAAAAGTATGAGAAGGGGGAGGCAGAAACCAAGAATGATAAAGGAAGACAAGAACAAATCTTCTCCTCATTTCCAGCCAGGGAGTCCCACGCAGGAAAGCCCACTCAGGCACCATGGAGTGACAAGAATCAGCTATCCAAATCTCAGGCAGGAAAACACAACACTGGGAAGGGGCAGCAAATAATCCAAAGAGGAAAGCAGAGGTAAATAAATGGCTAAGGATTAAGAAAACCTGACTTCCTCAGAAGCATTTATTTATAAAATGCTGAAAATATAAGAATTACCATAGTATTCTAAAATTAGGGGCCTAAGCCTGAGGGTAAGCCTCATGTGCAGCAGCGTGAGACATCCCCCCTGTCTCTGATGGAAAGTGAAATAGCCCTGAACATTGCAGTACTGCTGAAGGAGGTGCTTTCGAGCCCAGATGCACTGTTGCCATTTTTTCCCCTGAAAATAGCAGACTGAGTCATTATTGTAGAGTTCTCTGATGTTAATGAGTAAACTGAAACAGATATATATATATGTGTATATTATAAAATTGACTATTTCTACAGCATTTTCCTTAATCATTAAGGAAAATCCTTATAGAAATGTCCAAAGGACAACCTTATCACAGATTATTTAACTACCTTTTATCATGTAATACAGGATTATCTGCATAACAGCATTCAATAGGGGAGTAGTAAAGTGTTAGCTGCCTTTCTAGATTCTATAGGACTTTTAAGCTTTTTTTAATCAAAGTGTTTACTTTGCACATTCAAAGCTCATTTCTAATTCACTACCACTTCTTCATCTGTTGTAAAGGGAGCAGAACAGGTTAAAAAAAAAACCCTACTGAGGCTGCCAGAGCAGACTGTTGCTGGAAAGTAAACAGGCAGTTTCAGGTTCCTGACGTCTTTTTCTTGGCCTTCTTCATCACCATTTTATTGACGTAAAAAAATAGATTTNAAAAAAAAAAAAAAAAAAGTTTGGCTATATTAAATATAAGGGAATTTTCCTACTGTTTTCTCCCAGCTTTCAACAGAAAATAACAACAATCACTTATGTTTATAATTGAAACTGCTAACTTGAGAGTCTAGCTCAAGTGCTTTAACCTGAACCCATGTGAATCACACACCATACCCATGTCCACACATCAGCCAGCAGGGTTGGTAACCTTGGCAAAGTTACTTTCTCTCTGGTGCTTATTTAAAAATCACACATTCTGTATAAAGAAGGGTGTGAAAACGCTTCTCAGTCTCTCAGTGCTTTTACCTCAGAAATACTGTCAAAGCAAACCTTTCTCTCTCTTCACTGATGTAATTTTGACAGAACCAGCAAGAAGAGATCCAATGTGTGGATATGCCAGATCTGTGTATGAAAATATAACCTGTACTCCTGGCTTAGATTTGAGTTCTTGCAGCTGCCTCCCATTGACTGTGGCAGCCTTCATCACAGAGAGAGAAGGACACACAGAAGAGGAAGACCTGTCTGACACACGCATGCCAACAGTCTGATTTATTCCTACATTTATATTTAGCACAGCAGCGATGACAGTCACACACACATGTAGGTGATTCACCGATGATGGTCTTTGACGTAAAAAGCTATCAGAGAGTAAACACAGACCTATCTCATACCAATCATCTGATCCCTTGATTTCTAAAGACTGCATCTCAAAAGGCCATTCTGCCCCCTCATGACAGGTACTGTCGGATACACAAGTCTGTGCTTCCCAAAAGGCTGGAGCAACTCTCAAGGCACCTCTCTCCTATCTGAGAGCAAGGGAAGGAGTCAGGGCCCTGGGAACACATATAGGGGACAGGGATTGTTATTTCCCCACATGTGCCTGCTCTCTGGGGTGCTGTTCCTATCACCCAATTCACGTCATTACTGTCAGACAGTGCTTGTGCCACCGCCCCAAACCCTTAACCCAAGACCAGTGGAATTGAAGAGGTTGAACCTCAGTCTTCCAATGTGGTCTCGTTTCTAGAAATCTATATAAGCTGCAAGAAAAATTAAACTTCCTCTTTTCCTGCTACAACTCCGTGGTGATCACTGCGTCTCCCTCGTGACGGCACTGTGTCACAGACTTGTGTGTGCACTCTTGCTCTATGAGTGCTAGTGGCTGAGCTGAGGGGCAGCCTGAAGCCCAGGTCCCCCACTGCCCAGGTCCGAGTGCCAAAAGTGAGAACTGCAGGGGCAGCAACCTCTGAAGAGCAGAGCAACTGGTTTTTTTGTGGTATATCACCTCATAGCCTGCTCTGGTCCGATGGAGATAGTCCTAAATGACCACCAGCCATTTTGCATGAGCACTGTCCCAGGAGAGCACGAGGCTGTGCCCACTTGAGCCTCTGCCCACACTGCATTCAATCAGACCCAGGGGCAGGAAACCACTCCTGCACTGGCAGGGCAGCCAACAGCCCTAAAATTACAGAGAGGAGAAACAAGGGCACGGAAATGTGGGGGCATGGGAGAAGGTGGCTCATGTCCTGCACCTCCCTGAGGGTTGCATCTGTTTTGTTGAAACGTTCGCCAGTCATTTGTAACACTCATGTTTGTAAAACATACGTGTTATAGAGTATTAGCCACACACTTAAAATGTGGGCAGCTAGGGACAAAAAAAGCAGCAAACTTTTCTTGTTTTCTCTCTGAGTGGGAAAATATAAGCATAAGGGTGAGAAAACAAAGTTAAAATTCAGAAACAATTTTGGTTGGGTTTTTTTTCAGATAGAAGGGGCAAACTCAGCTCTAAGCACAGTCCACTATTTTTTATAAGGCTCATATATGCTTCATGGAACAAACCACAAACCTGTAAAAAACTCAAAAATTAGAATCCCAAATATAAGCCACGTCACAAGAAAAAAGAACCTCTCAAATAGAAAGCACTTCAGAAAAAGACCCCAAAACAAGTTCCAAAACTTTGGGTTTTGAAACCAAATTGCCAAAATTATCAGTGAGCGAAAATCAGCTTCATCTCTGGCTCTGCCCCAGATTTCCTCCACTTACACTTTGAAGGGGACCCACCCAGCGGAGATGGCAGGTGAGTTTGCTTGCCATGACAACAGCCACCCCTGCAGTTTTCAGCTGGCACACACAGCAGTGGAAGTTGCAGCCCAGTGGGTTGGGAGACTGGGGTGAGCCACACCATACCCTCCTACCCAGTTGGCATCCCAAGCGACACGGTTCAGCCTAAGTCAAACAAACCTGCGTCACCCGATCCTCAGTGCCACCACACATCCTAAGGATGGGCCACATCCCAGGGATGGCACCTGACCCCACTGTTATTGACAATGATCATATGTAACAACCATCTTTGCGCAACCCCCTCCAAGATTTATGGTGTCAGTGCTAAGAATTGAATGTAGCCCTACAGGAAAAATGATGACCATCCCTGTCCCTGTTAAGAACCTTTACAGAAGCTCAGTGTAGTCAGAGAAACTCCTTGATTGGGAGCCTCTGCTAAACTCATTAGTATCACTCTGACAACATATATAGTTCTTAACACTAAGATTTGGGGTTATGACAGATGACAAATCAGGGTGTCCCAATTCCCCTTGGACCCACCACAGGTTTTTCCAGGCTTTGCTGAGACTTTCAAGCAGTTGCTGGAGAGATGGCAGAAAACAGAGAAGCTAATGTAGGTCATAGACACTGCAGTTCTGATGAAAAGCTACAGTACTTTCACTTTTAATTTCATCAATGTAAATGTAAACCTCTGGCCTCCACAGTAAAAACCTGGAGCTAGTAAACACAACTGCAAGTGAACTTGGGGACTACTAACCTAGATCCTTCCCAGCTGAAGTCATTCTGTTTGTTCTTATCTCTCACCTGAAAGCAGTTAATGAAGATGCTAATAGAGGTATGTCATACAGACATAGCATGAAAATAACTAGATCTCCAATATGCCTTACTCCTTTGAACTGCTTCATCTGATCAAATTAATCAATGGTTATGACGTTTCATAATTTTACACTTAAAGGAGTATGTCAACATAAGCCCTTCAGATCCAGGAAGATCTCTGAAGAAACTCAAAATGCCATTTATATAGACAAGTGCTACTTTTTAAAACTGCTTAGCAGATAGATATTTGTTTATTAAACAGGACAAAACACAACACAAGTAACAGATCAGTAAGAATACTTCACTGAAGCCGTGTTTGCCCGCGCACATGAGGAAAGCCACAGCACCACAGTGGCAAGCTCAGGTCCTTCTACCATTGCAAAGGCAAATTGTAAATATTCTGGGAAAGTGTCTGTCAGATCTCAAAAAATATTTAAGTAAAAATAAAAGCAGTTATTCAACATGAAACATGGAAAATGGAGGGGTTGCAAGCAGTGTGTTATTTTTCTATCTATCTGCCCTAAAAGACATTCCAGCAGACATTACTCCCTTCCAGCCTTCAGCAATATGACCTCAGAAAATGATGTTGCTACAACTGTCAGTGGATTGCAAAACACAAACAAATAAAAACTGTTCTGATTTCCCTGAGAGTGTTCTAAGCCAAAACAGACATGCACGACTTTCCCATAGAGCAGAGCACAATGTTAGAAACAGGACAGCAAAAAGTAATGCACAAATAAGACCTTACAGCCAGGGCTTGTTGATCACCTTATAGAAAGCATCACCATAAAATTTTTTCAGTGCTGGAAAACATTAAATTATCCTGGAGGAAACCAAACTAAGAGGATGCCTGAGAAGCATAATAATTTAGAATACTGACCTGTATCTGGCCAGGACAGGGTTAATTTTGAAGCAGCCAGGTGGGGGCCTGGCTTGGACCCAGAGGTTATTCCGTACCACCACATTTCATCTTGCTGGAGGTAAGGCAGTCTCTTCTGGGGAGAAGGGGTTCCTTTTGGTCAAGCGAGCATGGCAGGGGGAGCTGTCCAGTCCTGTCTGCTGCTGGGGGTTTTCTGTGGGAATCCTTCCTTTCCTGTATCCTGTCACTAGCATTGTTGCTGCTATCACTTGTTTTCTCATCTCATTGCTCTTTCCAGTAAACTGTTCTTATCTCAACCCATGGTGCTTCCAATTCTCCTCTGCAGGAGAGGAGTGGCCAGGAAGAAAGTGAGTGAAAGGAGCGTGGGTTTTAGTGGGAATTCTAAATTGGAACATACCATTGCTAAACCACATCAGAGATACACTTACTCCCCTTTTCTCCCCCACCTAAAGACCTAAAACCATATACATGGATGAGAGCAAGCCAGCAATACCATTTGGTAGCCTAGCTTTGATTAAAAGGGGATATTGGTACCAGTGATATTGCAGTAACGGAACTGTGGAATAAAATGTCTTGCTTACAGGCTTTCTGAATGTCCAGGCAACCCGTGGAAGAGAAGGGAGCAAATGGAACTCATGAAAAAGGACATTTTGTTGGAGAAGCAAATGAAAAAGTATCTTCCAGCATCCCCTACTGAAGAAAAATCAGGTCACCTTGAGAACAACTGCCTGCTCTGACTGGTCCCATAGTGCTTTTTGATGCATGATGTATCTAATAGAATCTTCAAGGACATGTGACCTTTGTCTGTGGGTGAGAGAACCAGTGACAAAGGATGCTAATGGACATGCTGCAGTGAACCCAGACCTAACTCTTGACCAACAGGAAACTGGCAAAATCCAGACAAAAAATGGGGCAATCCTTTCATGATCCTTTCAATTGCCTCTCTAAAACAAAGAGCTCTGCCCAACAGCCATTTTCCTTCTTAATCAACTGGGAATTGGGTCAGAACAAACAGAAAGGTGTTTCAACAGAGCTCAAAACTTGCAATAGGAAGCAGTTTGAAGCAGCTAGGAGACAGGTTTACAGGCTACTAACTCCTTCTGGCACAATGCTTTGCCACTCGTCCAACAAGTCCACTGGCAGGGAAGGTAGCATTATCTGATTATGCTATCATTACTAAATGGTATTTTTGTGAACTAAACCTCACTACTACTTATTTAAGAGTTTCTTGCTTTTCATTCCCAGTGGAGGCTTCAATATCCAGAACAATCTGGTAATGAATTTCCAGGTACTTTCAACCTGTCACAATTCCCATGTGATTGACCGTGACCTATAGCTTCTCCATTAAATCCAGAATTGTTTTACTTGAAATCAGTAAAGGCAGCATCTTTAAAGCAGACCCTTTCACATGCAAAGGTAGAGGCAAACTGGCCTGAATCCAACTAAAAGTCTTTGAGGAGTATGTTAAACACCATGAGAAATATTGCAAGCAATAAACTAGTGGAGGGAATTTTCTAATTACTGTCAGAATTTTCAGGATCTGTGGTGGACAAAATTTAAGAAGCAGGATGACATTCCCAAACCTGTAGTGGAAAAAAACGGGACAAAGGAATGTTCCAAAAGCTGTACAGTCACCAACACCTGTTCCTCAACTAAATCTCACAGCCCGGCTGTTTAATGGCCATTTCCTGCAGAAATCCCACTTGCACTCCTGAACAAGTCCAAAACAATCGGCATAAACCAGCAGGAGTAGCACAAAGCAGTACAAAGTACATGGCATTAATGAAGCTTATCTCTGTTCTGTCAGCAATATGGTTGTGACAGCTTGTTCTGGCTTTCCACCTCTGCCTACAGCGTCATGCTTGGCACACGCCCCTCTGTCTCTCTCGACAGGTGGCAGGACCCACTGGGTCTCCCAAACTAAAGTCTGAGTCTCTTTTTGCTTCCAGCCATGAGGGTTTGACTGACTGCATTCTGCCCCTGGCCACCCCCTCACCTAATTAGATGGGATACTAAACTGCTTAGCCGTATTTCACTTTCCATGGCAGCATAAGAAGACCAGGTTACTAAAGGATTAGGAAGCATAACATTAAAGTGTTATATATACAAAGAGAGTTGCCTGTCCTAGTCTCTGCTAAATCTTGCTCAGAGGGGACCTGTTAAAAGACAGGAGCTGCCAAAAGCAAAGAAATCACAGACAAAAGGTAATGAATCTGCACTACGGTGGAAGTGGCTGCAAATATGACCCAAGAGAAGGAAAAGGAGCATTATGAGGAGAGAACAGTGATTGACATTCAGCTCTTCTGGACAGGCAGACAAATGGAGCAAGCAAGGGCATAAATATGAACAAAATTTTCAAAAATTCACATACATCGACAGTTAGAATTTAATGGCTGTGGTCACTAACGGACAAAAAGCAGAACCGGATCATTGCAAATGAATAGGAGAGCCTGTTAGCATGTCAGTGATCCTGCTTCAGATTCTTTTCAAACAGAAAGCAGTCTCCTGTGAAGGTAGAGCACTTATTTACGTGACACTAGTTTGTTCTCAAAAGTCACATAACCAAAATTTTGTTTTACATCTCCTAATATATTCCATTTGCTGTTCTCACCTTCACTGAATTGTACAGCACTGTAACTTGCGGATTTTGCTCAAATTTCTCTCCTTGGCAGGTTTACTAACTTATGGGCAGGCTATAAAGAGGTTAAAAAAAAATTGTTCCACTCAAAAGCCAGGTTAGTACTACATTAATTTCTGTACCACACAGCTACTACAGTAGAGTACTCTCCACTCTCATCACCTATGCCTACCACTTTTCTTTTATAGGGCTGTTGTAAAGTCAGCAGTGAATCCTCCTCCTGTATCTGCCCACTGTTTCTCTCATTATGATCAGATGACACACGAACCCATTTGCATCAGGATCTCATTCAAGGATGCTCTATTTCCTTTGCAAAGAGAATACAAGAGTCCCTTGGCCCCTCCATGCAGGATTTGGTAGGAAAGAGAGGGGGAAGAAAGTGATCTTCCCAAAGGTTTTCTCAGAGGATGCCCTGAGGTACTCCAGTGCTTTGCAACTCTTCCACCAGAGCCCACCAGCTGAACAAAAGCAACACCCAGGCACTGGTCACCCTCACTGCCCTCGGCACCTGGTGGCCCCATCACAAAACCCACACATGCAACTGGGAAATATCTGATGCTTCCTTGTTAAACCTGCAGGATCTAAGCACCTATCACATTCTCCAGGGGTGGGGCACTCCAGTTTCTGGGCATTAAGTACATATTAACAGTAGCCTGCTTTTATGAGCCTCTCCTCCGGAAGGTAAATGCTATCTCTTTGAGGTTGGTAATGATCAACACAACTGCACATTTGCCACCCAGCTAACCTAAGTGCCTGGAGAAAAAGTTGCACAGCTGTGTATTCAACAAGCTTTTCCACTTCCATCATACCCTAGAGCAAATGGCAGTTTGCTAATGTTTACTGCTTTTGGCTTTTGCTTCTTCTTCTGGCTTTTTGGTTTGTAGCTTGCTTTGAGACTTATGAGTGTAAGCATGCTATTAGAGACTTACACAATTACTCTGCATCTGGACTGACACTTCACTCCAGCCTGTTTTCCAAAAGGCAGATAGTCTTGGAATTAAAAGCACCAAGGGGAAAGAGTTTACTCATGTTTTAGGGAGCTATGCCAGTGATTCCCCTTCTGCCCCTTTGCAAGGGATTTTCTACTTTATCCAATTTCTCCAGACCACTGGGAGTCCAGCTCACTACAAACAAAAACATTTTAGAGACCCTGACCTGCACCACCAACAAATGACCACCAACACAGACTGGTGTGCCTGTGTCTGCCTGCATCCTGGCCACCGTCCTGCAGTGTTGCAGCCAGCCTGTACCTGCACTGTGAGCCAGCAGCATTGGTCTGGGGCACAAGCTCTGCTTTGCTTCTTTGAGGCTCCAAGCTGCTATGTCCACATGGTCAGCACAGTGCAGGGGTGCACCAGCTCACGTGGACATGTCCAGGGCAGCCCTTCATTCTGGTCCTTCCCACTAGTCTGAATCACTGAGGTGACAGCAAGTACAGAGGGACAAGTGACAGAGAGAAACCTCTGAAGAAAAATATTCGATCTTTTGCCAAGAAGGAACAACAATCATGCTCAAAATTTTAGTTCAGCAGTTTCAGTCCCATTGGTAGAACAGGTTGGGTCAAGCAAAAACACAGTCAGTTTGTGATTCATTGCAATTTTTTTTATTTCAGCCTACAGTTTGTGTTTTAGTCCCTCTACCCGTCTACTCTACAAGCAAAAAGAATCAGCAACTCCCCACCTTAGACATTTAGCAATCTCATAGGACCCTGGTGACTTGTTCAAAGATATATCAAGCTGTAGTTGAAGAAGTTTTTTATTTTGGGGGGACCGAATTCTCACAAACACAGCTTTGAGCTTCTCATCCATATTTCTGGAAAATGCTGGATCTGTATTACAGTTGCCACTCCACCCATCCTGCCCCACCCCGGTAGCTTTTGCTCTAAATAAAACAAGGATATTAGTGTGGCTACAAACCAGATTATGGACATAACTAGACTCTAGTCGCAACTGTACCAGTTGTTATTACTTAAATCAGACTGTGCTTCCTTGTTCTTCTATCTCTGTACTTAAACACTGTGCTGATATACACCAAATTCCATAAAGCACTAAAACACACTTTATTCGTGTCTCACATTTGCTTGTTTGCTTGGATGGTGGGAAGAAGAAATCCCACTTCTACTCCTTACTCACTCCAGTTATATAACACCAGCATGATGGATAAAAATTAAATACTACTGGTAATACTACTACTGGTAGCATGCTAAATTATCCTCTTAAATAATAATTAAAGAAAATGGATTTACTCACAAAAGAGGTAGCTAGTTGAGAATGTAGCACCATGTAATTGAAACTTAACCCCAGTGCTGTATTTGACTTCACAGAAAGACCATAAACTTTGAGTAAAAGTATATTCAAATGACTTGGCTAAATTTGGCACTCACAGGCTGTGCTAGGCTGACACCTTTCTGAGAAGGCTCACGAATTGATTCCATTAAACCTTCTAAAACCTACTGATGACAGCATGTGTTAATAAGCAATGGTTTGGGAGCTCCCTCAGACCAAGAAAAAGCTGGTAATGTGTCTATGCGAATTTAGTGGCTGCACTGATCCAAAAGAGCAACAGTGCAAAAACATTCTCAAGTAGCTGCTTCTCTTCCTCACCATTGTACACTGAAGCATTTTAAACCATAGAGTTGTTTAAACTATAGGGGTGACACATTAAGCACCCTTCCGGCATATGTCCTGCAGCCAAAATGAAAATGTGAAAATCCTAGTACAAAGCCTAAGCATCCCGCAGCTAATATAACTGGAAAGCGACAGAAAAACATCTTCATGTCCACTCATGGCTTATTCTTGTATGCTAATGCACTTTGGAGAGAGTGAGCAGTCCTGGAAAGCTCTCTGCATCCAAAGCTCCATGAACCCATGAGGACGAGGGCTCCTTCACAAATGGAAGGCTCCTTCACTATTTATTTGGTTTTCAAGCAAATATTGTGAGCTTTCTGAATGGTGTCTCTGGGGACAGAGTTTTAGACCTAGAGCTGCAGTTCTTTCCTTTCACTAGTTAAAAGCTCATTATGAGATGTTCCCGTGACTTCAGATCAGCATCCTGCAAGGGAGCTCATCCCAAATGCTCCCACACCTTTAGTCTGTCTGGAAAAAATATCTCTGCTTCCCCCAAATTAAACATTTTACAAAGAGGTAAAATGGGCTGGGGAAATATTTGACTCTGATGGGTCTGAGGAAGAGGAAGCCAGACAGGTAGCAAGAAGGTTGGGAAATAAAAGTCCCTGCAGCTGCCTGCCAGCAATGGGCACGCATGACTGCTCCCGTGGCTCCCTGGGCTGCAAGTGTGTGTCACATGAAATAAGTCCATACCTGACGATTTAATTTCTAAATAGTTTCCATGTGGTGCCTGGGGGCAAAATATAGGGCTCTGTCATCCTTCCTGGAGCTGTCAATACTGGACCAAAAAAACTGGAGGAAAAACGTGAAAACAAAAAGCTGAAGGAAACTAAATTCAGGTCATGGCTGTGTGTTGGATCAAGCAGCTACAGAGTGAAGGCAGGTCCTTTTCTTTGCTTTCTTTCCCTGCTCAATGCCAGACTTGTTTAACAAGATTCTCCTTGGCGAATTTTCTTTTGTAATTAACAAATGAAAAGGAAACATGCTTCTCTGCATTAAAAGAAAAAACAAACAAACAATACAGCTGCCTTTTGAAATCCATTTCCATTTTTAATACTAGGAAAAGGTTTTGCTGCCTCTGCTTAAGTACAGTCTTCCTTTTCAGCCTTCTCTAGTTCAGGAGGGAGAGGGGGAACAAGCAAGCATCTTAAATGATTGAGGATTTCTGCATTCATATTAAATGGTAAACACTAACAAAATAACACTGAGAAACAGTTTCTAGCACACAGGCTGGGCAGACCTATCACAACAGACACAGCGGGTGGCCGATCTCACAAGGTCTGAAGGATTATCCTGCTCCTCAGCCTGCACTAAACCACACATGCTTTAATTTTTATTTTTTAAATGATCTTTTGATGCTTTACATAGGCTCACACAATTCTTCCCTGCTTCATGTCTATTAAAGAACCCTGGCAGGTTGAGTTTGCTCTCACGCAAGAGGGAAGGTGAGGAAGGTATATAATCGCTTCAGTTTTCTTGGCAGCAGAACAAACACACAGACGCCAGCCACCACTAAGTGTAGGCAGGAGAATGACTCCCAGTCATTAGGACATCCAGACTCTGGGAGACTCTGCTTTCCAAGTGCAAAAATGTTTGTCTGCTTCAAAGATGGGGCTTGGCAAGTTTGGGGAAAAAAAATTATTAAAGACTAGGTGATGGGCTGCATGACCCTTCAGGTTCCTTACAAAATTAAACTGGGCTTGGGCACTCCTGCCTGCACCCCATCCCTTCCTGTATGACTGTGCTGAAAGCGATCACTGGGCACACAGACCCAGGAGAGGAAAAGCTCAGTGGTGCTAGGAATGGCTGGGTGTGATGCATGAAGGTGGCAGACAAGTCTCACTTCTACCCTACAATAGAGTCTTTCTGCAAACAGAAGCATGCAAGCCTAGCACCTTTAATTTGCAAAAGCTTCTCCCTTGCCTTCCAGCACTTGCAGTGCCAACGCAAATCCTCCAGCCTGCAAGGCTGGGACTTGTTGAGCAAGATGTACACAGTGAAACTCTGACTGAGACTCCTGCACAGCATGATAGCATAAAAATGATAAACAGTTGTCCTCTGGGCAGGAAACGTCCTACAAACTGCATACTTAGGAGAGCTACAGAGCTATCAGAAAGGAAGGGAAATCTAAAGAAGGAAAGAAGGAAAGGAAAAGTAAGTTTGCAAGCATTAAGAGACACAAAGATCTCCCCTTGTACAGCCATATAGTGACTGTCAGCCCAGCCCATCTGCTACATCATCTTCTGCATCCTTGTAGCCCAGTGACAAAGCCCATCCCTGGATGGTCTACCTCCAGGGCCCCTGAAGAGAAGTGATGTCTAAACCACTCAGAGACAGAGACCAGGACCTGGAATGAGGCTTGAGAAAATCTCGTTACTCTGGACCTTGAGATGGGCTGGAGAGGCTGCAGTGGCAGTGGGATCAGCGAGGCTATCCCAAAGTGGTCCCTGTCATGGTATCAAGCCTGCCTTCAGCGCAGTCCTCTGTAGACCCAGGGGTTTTGGCTGCACTGATAATAGCTGGTAGCTCAATCCAAAACTAATAAATTAAAATAAAGATTCCTCTGGGGCTGACTCATAGAAGAAATGTAGTCCTTTACTGGCCTGTGCTTCCCTTCCCCCATGTGCTTGCCTCCCTCACAGCAGAACGGTGAAGAACTACAATCTACCAGTGAACAGGCTCCCACACCTCCCCAAGCCAAGCCCAGCTTTGCTCAACACTCCACATCCCTGCAGCTACATGAACAATTTAAAGGTAACTCCAGTTTAGAAGGCAACTCAGAGCCAAATGTTTAAACCCCTTACTCAAAAAAGCTCACCGAGCTGCAGTGTGCTACCCATGCACAGATTTCTCCTTCATTTTACTTGTTTTGCTGAAATGCTATGCTGCATCAGTGCATTGATCAGGCTGACAACACTGGGTTCCTGGGAACTAAACAGTAGACTATTTGCTAGCCCATTCCTAGCAAATACATCACTTGTAGTAAGAGCACGTTTTTGTCTGTCTTGGTTTGGATCAGTGGCATTTGTTATGCATCACCACAGAATAGAAAGAGGATAAAGATTTCAGGGTATGGCCCTACGTCGTGTGTGCAGAAAGGGGAGAAAAAAGGAACCTGGCTCTTAGTGATAACAATATTTATCTGAGCTCAAGGCTTGGTAAGTCTTGGAAATTTTTACCAACTAATGTTGACAAGTCTTTTGTAGTTTCATTCCCGTTCTCAAGAGACCTCCTTAAGGACAGCATGGCTCTGCACTGACAGCACTTGGCAGCTCAGCCATTGTGGCAGCCGACGCCAAAAGGGCTGACAGGGAATTAACTGAGTCATTCTCTCACTTCAGTTCAGGTCAGCCCAGGTCATGGCTGAGGTGATGTAGAGAGACCTTCACTGATCAAACTGCAAGCATGGACAAAGGGCTGCCAAGGCTGGTGTTTGCTCCCTGTGCTAAATGTGCTTTTCCACATAATTCTCTAGCTGTAACCATGCATGTATCAAGAAAAAACAGAATCATAGAACCTTTGAGGTCAGAAAAGACCTTTAAAATCATTGAGTCCAACCATTAACCCAGCAGTGCCAAGTTCTCCCCTAAACCATGTCCCGACGTGTGCCATCTACATGACTTTTAAAACCTCCAAAGACAGTGACTTAACTACCCCCTGGGCAGCCTGCTCCAGTGCCTGTCAACCCTTCCTGTGAAGAAATTTTCTCTAATATCCAACCTAAACATCTCCTGGTGCAACATTTCCTCTCGTCCCATCACCTCCTACCTGGGAAGAATGTAAAGAGGATGGAGCTAGAGTCTTCTTGGTGGTGCCAAGCAGCAGAATGAGAGGCAATGGGCAGAAACCGGAACATAGAAGTTCCATCTGAGAAAGAATTTCTTTATTATGAGGATAACTTAGCACTGGAACAGGTTTCCTAGAGAGGTTGTAGAGTCTCTTCTCTGGAGACACTCAAAAACTATTTGGACACTACCCTGAGTAACATGTGCTAAGGGACCCTGCTTGAGCAGGGGGGCTGGGCTAGATGATGTCCAGGGGTCACTTTCAACACAAATCATTCTGTGAAAAAAGACCACCCCACAACTCACTGCAACCTCCTTTGACATAGTTGTAAAGTGTGATAATGTCACTCCTGAGCCTCCTCTTCTCCAGGCTACTACACAACCCCAGCTCCCTCAGCCATTCCGCATGGGACTTAACCCTCTAGGCACATCACCAGCTTCACTGCCCTTCTTTGGACACACTCCTAAGTTAGTGCAACTTACTGGGCAGGAAGGGTAGGGAACAACCCTTATGCTTAGTGCATAAGATGGCAGTAAGGACCCATTTCTATAATTGACTACAAGCCAAACATAAATGCTGCAGGCAAAGCTGCTCTGCTGCCTGTCAAAGAACAAACATATTTGTATCCTGTCCTTTTCATCTGCACAGGCCCAGTGGGAAATAACAGACAGAGGATGCCAAACACTGCCGAAGTATGTGAAGAAACTGCACAGAAGCCAGAAAAGATTTCACCTCTCTCTGACTGCCAGAGAAACACTTAGGTCTGATTGGGCTTTAATGCCTTACCCCTTAGCTTAGGGGCATTAATGGAAAATTCCTTAAAATTTCAGAGCACTTTGAAAAAAATGCATATAAATTGGTGGATCCTGTTTTTGTCATTTGACATCCCTAAGTCAGATGGCTAAACTCAACAACTTGAACAATCTTATTTTATTTCTTAGTCCCCCAATGCATTTTCTCGATTAAGCAAACTTTCTTAAGGGACTGATCAGCTTTCAATGATCTCTCTTTCTGTGTGACTTATTCACAGCCAAAAGTGCGCTGAACACCTATTCCTCTTCCCTGGGGTTCCTTGCAGTACCTCTGAAGTGTTTTATTCTGCCTTTTTGTGACTGGATTGGCAAGATTACCACTCCCTGTATGGGTGTGTTGACTATATCTATATTGCTTAGTAAGTGAAAAAGAAACAATTCAAAAAGCCATTCCTCCTCTAAAAAATTCAGGCGGCCCAGCTTTTAAGAGTGTGTTAAACAGAGGTATCTCAAGGGTGGAACTACGCACCTGACCATGTTGCTGCTGTGGCCAACCAACTGGAGTCAATTCAGGCCATGTACAGCCTCTGCATCCTTACAACAGGCCTTAGCTGGCAGTCAGAAGGGGATAGACATCAATACAGGCTTGCCTTCCTGCTTCCTTGCGAGACTCTCACTCACTGCATACAGGTAGCATCATCCCTGGCCCCACTAAAGCTTAGCTTCTTCCCAAGAAAAACTGGAAGTCTCCAGGCTGCTGAAGAACATTCCATACAAAGTAGGAGAAAGTTGCACCCTACTAAAGAAACAACCCAGATTCTCTCTTTCTATTAATTTTTGGCCTGTACAACCCAGCTGAGCCCATTACAGTTCATTTCACTGGCATTTGTGGCAGTGCTACAAGACTGTAATTTGCACTGGTGCCAGGTTGTCTGCATTGTGAATCTGCATCTACTTCAAAAGCCTGTGTAACCTCGTCACTGCTTACGTTCTTCCCACACGCTTTTTTCCTTCAGTCCAGAACAGTCCAGTGCCATTTTACAGACAGAAGATTGTTACAAAACCAGAGCTGGTCACTGTCTTACCTGTGCTTTTGAGTCTCTTCTGTGTGAAATGCTATCCAACAGCAAAACACAGCAGGAACACATTTAAGACTTCCCTTTTCTCTCTCCTCCCTGACTCACTCTCATTATACTCAGGTCTCTATATATCCAAACTAGACTTAATACTGGAGTGCATTTGGTTTTATCCAAGTCAGTGACAACCCTCCTGCCCCATAATCTTTCTTATCATGCAAACTTTTTGGTGTCTGTGGGAGGAAATAAGGCACAAAATATTCCCCAAGTCCCTGCCTCTACTCAATTGCACTTCTGATTATTCATTTCATTAACTGACTGTATTAAGGAACTGCAGCATCAAGCTCATCACATGTAGGACACATCTACATTCTCCTTTTTAATACATCTTTATGATTTGCAGTATATTTCTCTCATTTAGAAGCAGAATAACATTTCCTAACAGAGACTGGATTTATTCAGATGCATAGAAGTCAGTTGTCTTTACCACTGACACATGCACTTCAATGTAATTAGTTTCATGACTATTAATGAAATAACTCATTAGAACTTTTGCCACTAAAATGTTAATGAGTAAGACCAGATAGTGGCTTGGTAATGGGATATAGATCCTTTTACAGTTTGCTAGTTTAGATCTGGCCCATGTCCATCATGACCAAAGGTCATTACTACCTGAAGATAGTTGATAATCTGCATGAGACGAGCTGGTAGCATTAAGCCCATGCCTAGTAAGAAACAGCCTTATCATTTCCTCTCAGCAAAAACACAAAGCTGAGGAAGATCACTGCTACTTTTACACAGCTGTGGTCAGAAAATTTCAGATGTTAGGACTGTTCACCCAGCATCTTTCACCAGCAATGCATTCAATGAAGGTGAAAGAGAAATAATTGGAGTTGAAAAAGCGTGTGGATTTTTTGTGCAAGACACCATTAGCTGCTCTGACTCAGTGTCACAGATTGTTTGCTTTTAGTACACTTCTAAAGAGAACAGGAAAAATAAATAAATACTAAACCCGTAAAAGATCATACTGTGTCTAAGGTTTAGCTGGTCACTCACTCGGTTCAGAAGTGCATTTAGGGATGTGAATCATGTTAATCCTGGTATACTGTGCACTCTTGTCAGTCCAGCAAACCAAAATAACACCACTTTCAGCAGTAGCCAACACATACTGCATCCACTCCTTTAAAAATTTATACTCTTCTGTTTGGTACTGATACAATTCAGCCCATACATAAGCACATGCCAAAATTAATAAATTCACCCTGACAGCACTCCAGCACAAGCATTAGAAAATATTGCTACCTCTTCACAGACAGTAAAATGCGACATGGACATGCAACAAAATTATTTGCTCAAGGATTTCAATGAACTGGGACTTATTACATTTTCATGGGGAACGTTAGGACAGGTAGGCACAACATAATTACTCAAACAGAAATTCTAAGCACTCAAACTGGCAACCCTTCTCTTATGACTGTGCACGGGCTCGACTGAGGTTATGTGTCTGACAGGACGATACCTCTTGCACCATGACCCTCCACCTTGCCATCTAATTCTTGCTTTTACGTGGAGTCACAACAGACACACAACAAACCCTGAACAAGCACCCTCCTCAAGCACTGATTTTGACAAAATAGGCAATGTATGCAATAAATGCAATTCCCTAGCTTACCTCAGCTTTCTCTTTCTTTACTCTCCTAAGAACAGTTTTATTTGGACTGGATTATCTTCTGCAAGAGATTACTGGTGGGAGATCTCACAAACCCTCACCATTGTTTTGGCCATGGAAAATGAAATTAAAACTGCTGAGTGGCAGCCAGTCCGCTGTGGATTTGGCACTATGGTCAGAGCACTCTTTCAAATGTAGTTACAGGCTATGGCCTTGCAATGCCCATGCATGCAGATAGATGTAGGATAAAATAAATGCTTGCAGGATGCTATTATCTCATGAATTTTTAAAGAATAATAATCAATACTTAGCATTTAGTCATATCATATCAGATAGTAATTCTAGCTTACTTTTTTTTAAAAGAAAAAGGATTGCAGCTTGGGTAAAAACCAGTCACTGATCTAACTGGGAAGCTGTCATATATTTACATTTACATACATATGACTGAGCCTTGGCAACTGGCAATACATGAAAGAGCCAAGAACAACTTTTTAAGCAATGCTGTCTTAGATGTCGCAGAGGATAGTGACTATAAATGCTTGTGGCCAAGATCTTGGCAGCCAGTCTGGTTTTCAGAGCAGAGCTGCTCAGTACCTTTTGCAGACTCTCATAAGGTGTTTCTGACTAGCAAACTCCTGGGGAGATATTATAACCATTAGTCACCTTGAAAACCTTGAGACACAGTAGATATACAAGACTAAGCATCTCACTTCATGCACATTTCAAAAGGAAACTTTCACATTACATGGCGCAGCCTTAACTCCACAGCTACTGGCCTGCTCACAAGCACGCCTTTCCCACCATTTCCAGATTTCACACAAATATTGCAGCAGAGTAATGAATGTCACGTGTTAAGATCCAAACAAATAATTCTTTAATTAGGTAAGAACCCTCCAAATCTGACACCACATAAACAAACATGGCTTTTGCCTAAATTACACATGCGCCCTTCAGTAAAAACCCAGCTGCTCCGTGCTTTCACTTGCTCATCTCCAGCTGGGATATGGAGTCACTGCTGCGGTCCTTGCACAAACACCTGCTTGCACACAGAAAATCTTGCTAGGCAAAACCCTCAGCAGTAAAAAAAAGCTCCAACCAAAAAACCACTTTGACACACTACAGTGTCTTGATGAGTGGCTAGTGCTTTACTCTAGGAAGCCACACCATCAGTCAGTGCTGTCATCTTAACTACAGCCACATTCAAATTATTTGCTTTTTGACTTTGTTATTCTAAACAGATTGGATGGCAGGTTCCAAAACATATTGATACTACAAGGCAAAGGCAACAGAAGAATTACCTCAGTGCAGCAAAATCAAATCTGTCTGAATTCAGAGACTTGACAGGAAAAATGTGCACTTTTAACAGCACTGCTTGAACACAAAGCTTTGATTCTCTAGAAATGGGGCACTTTATTCTGTGTTTATATTTTTCCTCAAACAGCAAGGTATGACACTGTTGTACTACTGACAGGTCTTTTTATTGTTTGCAATGGTAATTTCTTTTTTTTTTTTTTTCAAGTATTTGGGATTCTTCTAAAGTGGGATCTTCTGCATTTCACAGTGACATTCCTGAAATAACTTAGAAGAAGAAATAATGAGCCTCCCCTTACTTTACAGGTTCTCTAATACAACATAAGCAGCTTTACAAGGCTTAGCTAGTCTCTGCTGACCTAACTGCATATTTTACTCCTACAATAAACTAAAATAAGCAGCCTGCTTCCACAACAATTGACTAATTGACATAGTGCTTTTGTTAGTTTCTTAATAAAAAACAATCCTAGTCTTTCAAAACTCAGACATACCAAATAACAGTGGAGAAAATTACTAGAAAGAGAGAGAGAAGGACCGAGACATACACCTATCTCAATAAGCAGATCAGTGCACTCCAGTTGTGTGGGGTTTCTTTTTGGTTGCCGGGTTTTGGTTTTTTTTTTTTAATTTCCAGCCACGTAGGGTGGTTTTTTTCATTGCCTCTGATTCATTTTCTCAAGCGCAGACACTGTTCAGATCCCCGTTGGCTGCTGTGTTTGAGCAGTCTCCAATCAGCGCTGTGGTGCCTGTATGGGATCTGTCTGCTCCTGAGTCACCGTGTCCCTGCAGAGAGCATGAGGTCACCTGCTGCTAGAGCAGAGCACCCGCAGGGGCCGCCCGGAGCTCTGCTGGGCTGGGGAAACGTCTTTTACATAAGAGACAGGCTCCTCTCTGCTGCCCACCATCAGCTGTCCTGCCTCTGCTCCAGAAGAAGCCAATAATGGGGTTTTTATTAACACAAGCACTCAGGAAAGACAAGCTTGCAAAATTTACTATCTGGAACATCTATGTCTCTTGCAGTGTGCAAAAGCAATACCTACACACACCCTATACACACACTGTGTGCATACTGATATTGGGATCTATGGGGAGGAGAGGAAATTTAATTGGAACAAACCCCAAAACTGCTTTCTCAGACGCAGCCCATCGTAACTATGATGGCAGACAGCATGCAGATGTGATATCCCCAGTCTACTTCTTTTGTGTTTGCCCACAAAGGAATCAGCAAACAATGCTTTTAAACTGTTATCACTAAACTCTCAAAACTAGTGCCTTACAGAAAGAAAAAAAAAATAGGCAGCATTCAATTCAGTTCAAGCAATGGGGCAGGAAATTACATGTTGATACAAACTTAATTCACAAGGGTTTAATATTTTTTTCCAAGTATTTAGTTCTATTTTATCTCAAAATTTGGTTTCTGAAATTCAAGTGACAGCTCTGAGCAGCAGTATTTGATCAAAAATTCTGTCATCCCCTGGCTTTACTCACTGCAAACACTTTTTGCTTTCAGAAAAAAAAATTGTTTGCTATCCCCACCAAAGCTCAGTGGCATCAGCATTTTTAGTTTCCTCATTTTAGCTTCACCTTCTGGCTGAATAATTTGGTCATCAAACAAACGTCATAATCCAGTGGAAAATGAAAGGCAACTGTATCTCTAAATATTGTTACATCCACAGCCATAAATAAACTAATCTAATAAAACTATACAGGTAACAGACTGAACATACATTTAAGTTGATCCTGTGAACAACAGTGAGCAAGAATAAAGAAAGGGATACGTCTCGTCTCCAGCAGCTCTTCATGTGACAACAAGCTTTATGTCCCAGAATGCCATCATCAACACTGGTAACACAGGAAATGGTACAAATGAAGAACTGTGTATGGCAGCTAAAGTAATACAATTTCTGAACCTTGTTTTACTACTGAAATACCAGAAATTCTACACGAAAGGCTTCTTCCTAGGGACTGATAAGAATATATGCTTTTTTAAAAGATGTGGTTATCACAAGAAGAGCTGACAGGAAACATTTAAGGAAAGGACAAAATTTTCCTAGGTGCCAAAACATTTTACAGTAGCCTCCTTATGTAGGTTACTAATCTGTTCCAATGCATAATGAGGCTTATTACCAGCCACAAATGCTGTGCGTAGGACTTCACCTCTCAGGCACAGACCCTTGTTCATCCTCCCTTTACAAGATGGAAGAACTCTTCAGTGCTCAGTATTTTCTTTCTTTTCTGGTGCTAACATGACGATTTTGGGTAAAATGATCAGCTAAATGCTTAATTTTTTCCTCAGAGGGCATCTTCTGTGGCCCTTGAATCACCTGAGCACTCTCACACAACTTTCCCATCTTTGCAATAATACTCTCAATACATAATTTTTTTTTCAATATCCAAAATAATTTTTTGACTTTACTCCATGTTTCTCTCTTTGGACATTGACTTGAGCATCTTCTGAGGAAGGAAAAACCTGCCCTGTCTATAATAACAACAGCTGATGCACTCGCACGTCCTCCAAAAGAGATGCTTGAAATCAGAGGACCCCAAGCATACTGAATGCACCATTAAACATGGCCTGTGTGTGCTTCATTTCCCTACAAGGCACTTCACCAAAGATTAAAAACAATCAAGAAAAGCTGGGATTTCCTCCTTCTTGTTATAAAAAACAAATACTAAAGCACTCAGAGGCCAAGAGGCACAAGACTAACTGCAAAATGGTTAAGCTACCCACAAATGTTTCACTGGAGGCCATCCTCAGCCCTTGGGAAGAAATATGAAAGCAGACAAACTTAGGATGGCTACAACTAAAAGCACCACCTGAGACCTTAACCACAGCCTCATCAGAAGTAGGCACCACAGCCCAGAAGAGCCCCAAACAAAGTGCAGCTCAGCACCCATTTAACATGTTCTACATATCTTTCTTGGGAAAAGATGGCTGAAGAATCAAAGGAAATGCTTTGCAAACAACTCACTATGCAATATTGAGGTGAAATTTTAATTGCTCAAAAATAAAGGCCTTTGGCATTATCATTACAAAACCAAGTTTATCTTTGTCTTCTTGCCTTATTTGAATTGCTCTGGATTGTGCAAGTGAACAAATCACCCGATTGTGCAAGTTCCAGAAAGGTGCTATTTATTTAGCAAATACATTTAAGAAACTGAACTTCTAAAACATCACATGCATGAATGTAATTGTTTGTTTTCCTGTAATTATTCTAGGCTGTAATTTAAATACCATCCCTCCAAATACAACTGTGTAAAAAGAATAATTCTGCATCATGTGCATAGATTCAAAAGGTATTCTTTTCTATAGTTATGGATATTTTATCACTCCAATCTCATATTTCATGTTGGATGATCAGAAAATGCTTTTTAATGAAAATTTAGGGGGCAAAAGCCAAACATCATTTCACACAGAAACTCCTAATCCAACCAGTGATCTTCACATATACATCTCAACCACACTAAGAAAAATCATCTTACCAAAGAGTGCATGTATCACCAGCCAGCCAAAAAAACAAAACCAACATAAAAGAATTGATTTTAAGTTTTACCATGCATTTATTTTTTATTTACCTTACTGTGGCTTAAAGTATTTTTTGGCAGAAACCCCCATACTGTGTTATTTCATTGTTTCTCCATTAAAATTGCCTTTCAAAAGGTTAAATGTATGTGTGCATCCATCCCTACAACACAGCTCATATTCTGGATAATCCAGATGAATAATCCAGCAAGTATCACAAAACCGTATAGTTTTTAATTGCAGACTTACAGGAGGACTTGAAACAACTGCCTGCACCTTCCTCTGAATCAGCACTACAGAAATTTGGAAAGATCTTAGTCAATTCTAGAAACTTTTAGTGTATATGCCACCAAATTCATCCTTTGGATACCTCAGAACCAATGCATCTGAAGGCAAATGAAAGAATGACACAATTCTGAGAACTTCAACAGTGATAAAGCTCACCAGTGGCATCACATCGAGTTTGATAGCAATGAAACCTGCCTCTGGTCTTGCTCCTTCTCAGTCAAGAAAATGGACATACCAAGCAGTTGCCAAAACAAAGCCAAGACCAGTGTTCAACTGCTGCTCTGCTTTGCTTACTGCTATTAATTATGCACAAATTTCTTGAACTTTCAAGGGGTTATGGCAACCCTGATGTCCCAGTTTCATTCTGCTGGCACTCACTAAACTTTCAAAGGACTTCCTGCCTCAGACAGTCTCTCCCTCTTCTGATTTGAAGTTATGCCATGGCTATTACTACAGCAACATGGCAACAAACAGGAAGCCCCAAGGCAAGCAATGCAGCTCAACCCAGAGAGCGCAGAGGATTATATATGGTAATGTTTATTTGTGCAACACACACAACTTCATGTGTGACCAAAGGGCAGGAGCGTGTTCCCCAGCACACAGTGTGGCTACCTGCAACCAGTGGAAGCCATAATCATGACGATACTTCTCTGGGAATGCCTGAAGGGAAGATGGTGCCAACCTCATACCACGCTGTCTTCCTCCCACGGCTGGCAGGAGGGTCGCAATCTCTCTGCAACTCATCTTGCGTAACTGAGGGCTGAATTCAGCCCTCAGTTTCTTTAGATAGCAAACTGAGCTGAAACACCGTTCATTACACAAGGCAATTTGCCCTAGTCACTTCCCAGTAGGTGTGTTTGTGTTNGAGGCCAACCCCCAATGAGGCTGTACCCTCCGTTCAGGTAATTGTACAAGAGGGCAAGAAGGTCCCCCCAACCCTCCTTTTCTCCAGGCTACATCATCTTAGCTCCCTCAGACAATCCTCATAGGCCTTAACTCCCCAGACCCTTCACCAGCTCTATTGTCTCTCTCTGGACCCACTCTAGCACCTTAATACCTTTCTTGCAGTGAGGGGTCCAGAACTGGACACAGCACTAGAGGACCTCATCCCTGCCCTGGTCCCACTGGCCACACTATTGCTGACACAAGCCAGGATGTCATTAGCCTTTTGGCCACTGGGCACACACTGCCTCATATTCAGATGGCTGTTGACCAGGATCTCCAGGTCATTTTCCACAGGGCCACTTTCCAACCTCTCTTTCCCCCCAGCCTGTAGCACTGCCCAGGGTTGCTGTGGATGAAATCTAGGACCCAAACTTGGGTCTTGTTGAAGCTCAATCAACACATCTCTTGAAACCAAGGGTGCAATTAAGGGGAAATTCCCAAATGGCACAGCCCACAGCATTGCACAGGAAATGCAATGGAAATAGAGCACTGTATTTCTTCTCCAATTGTTTCCTGTTTACATACCCCAGCACTGAATAGACCCTGTAAAGACAAACCCCATAATTGCTGAGAATGACCTTTCTTTGCAGACCTGATTGACCTGGAGCTCTTATGCTCCCCAGGTTAATCAGCTCTCCAAAGAAAGGTCCAGACCATGCTTCATAGGATGTGATGTTCTTCTCTTTCTAATTGTCTCCATCCTGGATTGAAAGGAAGAGATTAAAAAATACATACCTCTTTTCTACCGACCATTAAGCAAATTTAGGTTTAGCCACCTTTACACTTTGGAGCCATAAGGAGTGATCCAAAAAGATTAGACAGAATACAGAAAATTCCTTTTGGACTTACAAGAAATGACAGCTTGAAGTTCTTTGCAAATAAGATAACTTTTTAAGCCTCTGAGATGCTGACCAGGCTTTGGAGATTTTTTTTTCTCCCCTGGACTTATTCTCCAGTCTTCCTGCTTATTTCCCTGCTATTTTAACTGTCTAAACTACACTGTATTGAACTAAATCTAATATAGAATTATGTAATCATTCTAACAACTGAAAAGTACAGGGCTAGCTGATTCATTCATTATGATCTTCTAAAATGACTTCAAAATTTGCCTTCTGTGAAGACTGTGACTGAGCCTAAAAACATTGCAAACCTGTGATTTTTCTCTCCCCACATAGACACTGAAGTGCAGAGAAGAACAGATGGATCTCTGCACAGTTCTGCAAGCATGGGAATGGGGAAAGAGCCTGCAGTGTCTACATGAGTTTGCAATCTGGGCTGTCCATCATTCTTCTACTGTAGTAAGGAACAGTATAATACCTCTAATAGGTAGTAAGGAAGAGCATTATTGTCATTCTGTATCGGACACTCTAGTCTAGTCACACCAACCTGTGCAGATGCCTGTGTCACCTTTTGCTACTGAGGAAGAGGTTATGTAGATGTTAAGATATTATTTTATCACCTTCTGAAAGCTCACTATTTAAATACAGAGTCTGTCTCCATAGTTAACTCCAATGTGAAGTCCCGTGCAGAGCATCCAGATTCCCACACATCACACGTGGAAGTTCCAATGCTCTCAGGAATTTGGCTACCTGATTTTGCCTTATTTGATCTGTCTGAAAATTGGCAAAACACTGCTGTGCCTGTATTTGGTCTGCTATGTCTGTTGTATAGTAGGACAGTTATTAAGGTCCCACCTATGGAGAGCAAAAAGAAGAAACACTAAATAAGAGAAGACAGCCTTGGTGTCTCAAGCAAAATTATTTTATACCTGAAC
>VZUA01026885.1:9417-28313 GCA_013401035.1 Horornis vulcanius | reverse complement strand
TCTCATGTAGGACCACAGCTCAGGTGGGTACCAAGTAAAATGCAATGATGTAAAACTATGCATAGTGAAATGGAAACAGGGGTTATTCCCATGTGTCAGTGACAGGTGCAATAAGTCTTTACAAAACAACGCTCATTACATCTGCTTTTGAGCAATGCCATAAAATAGAGACACTGCATGATGCTACTCAAGGATGCCTCTACTTTCTACTCAAGGGTGATAAAACAACGTCTGACATTAGTATGACTGCAGCCTACTGGGTAACACACTAACCTTTGGTGAGGAGCTCCAATCTAGTTATTTGTCTTACCTGGGTTAGAAATAGGATTACCATTTAAATGCATTTCAGTGTCTACTGGGATAAGCTATTTCACTAAACAGTTACCTAATGGCACAACAGACTCCTCTCTCTACAAAGCCCTTGACACATTACAGAAGTGTTTATTGCTTCTGCTTACAAGCCAAAGATCAAAAGATATCTTGAACAGATAATAACATGGAAAAGTGAGAGGCAAGCCATGAAAGTCTTACGGACAAAGCACTGACACCAGGAACCAACGACTACAGCTTTGGTTAGATGGGTTTCTTCATACATGCTTAATCACTGAATTTAACCAGTGAAAGTGCTATGTAGCCCTTTATGATCTAATAAGCAGCCAGGAAGAATTTAGACCAATGCTAATTATGGTGTATTTATGGAAAAGCATAGAATCACAGCATGGTTTATGTTGGAAGAGACCTTAAAGATCATCTATTTCCAAGCTCCTTGCTGTGGGCAGGGACATGTTCCACTAGACCTCCAACCTGGCATTGAACACTTCCAGAGATGGAGCACCCACAGCTTCTCTAGGCAACCTGTTTCAGTGCCTCATCATCCCCACAGTAAAGAATTTCTTCCTTATATCCCATCTAAATCTACACTCAGTTTAAAGCCATTAGCCCTTGTCCTATCACTATATGACTTTGTAAACTGCCCCTCTCCAGCTCTCTCATAGCCCCCCTTGGGTACTGAAAAGCTGCTCTAAGGTCTCCCCAGAACCTCCTCTTCTTCAGGATGAACAAATCAAACTTTCTCAACCTGTTTTCACAGAACAGGTGTTCATCCTTTGATCATCTTCGTGGCCTCATTTGGACACACTCCAACAGGTCCACATCACATACTCCAATCAGCACTCCCACTTGGTAATTTGTCAAAATTAAAACTAATCACGTGCAAGTACCTGCAATATGCCTGCAATACATCCGCAGGATATTGACATCCTCTCTGCTTAAGACTCAAGCAGATTTAAACAAACACTCAGATGGATACTCAGAAACCAATCAAATAAATAAATTACAGGATTTGCCCACGTTGCCTCAAGTTATTAAACAATGAAGGCTGATCCAAAGAAAGTCAGCAGACAAGTAGTGCCAACATACACTGAAGAAAGCAAGAGACAGAAAAGCTTGACAAAATATTTAGGAAAAGTCACATAGGGATAATCTCTGTATGAGAAACAAGTATTTTTATGGCCTTGAGGCTCTTCTCTTTTTGAGTCAGCATTCTTTTACAGTTCCTCATGGTATAGAAAAAACTTGTCCTATGGCATTAGTGGAGGCTTTGCCTGGGTTTGCTTCCTGAAACACAACAGCAAAAACATAGCAGCCAAAGGTAAAGACTTACAAACAGCTTTTGTACTTTTCTGATATCAGCCACAAAAAATGCCCCCTGTCAAATGAAAAGTACTCTCATTGTGTGATTTGTTATACAATTCTGAGTAAATCAGAAAACGATCAATAGTCCTTACAAAACTCTGATTCTATTTTTTTTTTAAATAAGGTGCATGTGTAATTTGCATTTAGTTAAAAATCTGACTTAAAAGATCAAAATATCTGAATCCTGGAGTACCACCAAATCCTACCTAGATTACTTTTTAATCACTGCAAATCAGGAGAGAAATTGCCAGCTAGTAGAAGGCAGATTAAATGCTAATGTAGTCTAGAAACTTTGAAACTTAAAACTGAATTAGTGGAGAAGCACTTTTAAGCCTAAAGAAAAGATGTTCAACTAACACAGAAAAAAGTGGTGGCTGATACTTATTCTGTTGTGCTGTAGCCAGCAGGACGTTTCTCCCAGGGAATCTGAAGAGGGGTGAAAGCATCTTGTGCTAGGCTTCACTTCAGTGAACAAGGTCGCATGGTCTGTTGGGCAGCTTCTCAGACCTCCTTGGCTGGTACAATATTTTATGCCTCATTTGAACCAAACCAAATCTTTTCTTCTGTCTCTCAATCAGCCTTCCACCCAATGCCTCTGCCTGGAAGACACGTACAGGCACCATTTTCAAAATCAGCCAGTGATGCTACTCACAACAACAGCACCAGGCTCCTTTCTGCAGATGGCTTTAAATTTTAGTCCAAATGCAGATACGAAGTCTATGTTGGTTTACAGCAGCAGAAAGAAATTCATCCAAGTATCTGGGAAATACAGGTACTCTTTCAGAGAGCTGCCAAATCTAAAGCTTTAAGAAATATCAACATACAACATAGGCCACTAAGTAGCACTGGATGAAACAGGAATGCTACAGGTCCATTAAAATCATTAAAATTAACAACTTGGACATAATAACCTCTGCATTAAGATGCCTAAACATGCTTGTAAAATAAACAGCTGGAAAATCTGATCTAACTATCCATATAACTAATACATGGATATTTCCTTGACTCTGTCTGCAGCCTAAAGCACCTTCCAGAGGTACAAACCTCTCTCTTTATCTCACAGAAAAAGCCAAGTGGCCAGCTTCGGGCTGGGGAAGGCATATGGCACAAAGCTGAAGGGTCAGCAGTTTAAAGGCCAGCCAGGTTGGGAGCAGGCTTAGAGTTTACAAACTACTGGGAACTCTGGTAAGACAACAAAGCCTTCTCCTCAACTCTCTAAAAGAGAGGATTTGAAAGCTGGGTGGCAAAGTCCTGGTTTCCATTTTAAACTCTGCACTGAAGCAGCCTTTTATCCCAGAAATTCATCATCCAGCTGCACAAAGGAACATAAAACATTATTGGGAGCAGGTGCTGCAGTTTGGAGGTGGAGAAGAGTTCATCTGTTCCAGCACCACGTGTCCTGTGAGAGTGTGTTGTGCTGAAGAAAAAGCTTACTGCTCACCTTAGGCAATAGAAATGAAGAAATATTTCAGTAGAGCAGACCTCGCCAGAATGTGCACTACCACTAACTGATAAAGATGAGGCATCCTTCTTAAAGCTCTCCAATTATTGTCTGTTCTGGAACTGGCTTCTGTTCACTTGGGCAAAACAAATCTAAATGTATGACTTACAAATAAGTCATGCCAGATGCTCTTTGCCAGTAAGTATAACACAAATTCAGAGGAGGCTGGGATAGAAAAGATGGGCTAATTTAATGTAAAACAAAAGCTCTGCTCATCAGTTAGTTCTCACTGCATAGGTTCAAGGTGCCAAGCACTGTTTTTGAGACTCAGTAAAAACAAGTGGCTTTCAGAAGGATTTGGACAATTTTCTTCCCTTTTTCAAAAACTTCTTCTGCTTTATTGCCCCACACAATGATATCATCAATGTACTGCAGATGTTCCAAAGCTTATTCCTGCTCCAGCAGTAAGTCCATGGCAGATGGTAGTGCTGCATTTCTATCACTGGGGCAGAGGATTTCAGGTGTACTGCATGCCCCTCCAAGTGAAAGCAGATTGTAGCCTGCATTCTGCTGTCAAAGGGATTGAGAAAAATGCATTAACAAGTGTACAAAAGTATGTGTACAAGCACACATTGTCCTGATATTGTGTGAATATATACTTGGTCCATTATGTATTCAGAATCAATGACAAAAATGTAAATCCTAGAGTGAGTAAAGATGGGCACAAATCGTTAGCATTGCCACTGAAATGCCTGGAGGGCTTTCAGAGCTTGATTCAAGAAACTGACAGTCATTTCCACTATGAAGAAACAGCTAACAGAAGACACCAGAGAAGCTGCAAGTTTAACTCCCTCCAGCACTTACAAAAGTCACAATCAAAAATGCCAAGATTTTTCTGAAGTTTCTGTTTGCAAATGCAAAGTATCACTGATCTCGCTGAATCTGGAATACTGAAACCTGCAATAAGAAATCCTGTAAATACTGTTTAACTTGTGAAAAAACAATCATGCCTAAGAAGAACCAAAAAGGCAGCCCTTTCCAGGCTAAAGTTCCTCAAAGTTCCAGGCACTCAGAAGCCTGGCTCTGTTCAGATGCAGATATGCAGAACCAGGACAGAGAGGCTGTAGCTTCAACACAGGGAGGGTTTTAAAGGCACCATGGAAGCCAGATTTCTCTTGGAGGACTGTCTGTCTGCACCTAGACTGATACAAAAGTGGTGAGCAGGAAGGAGAAGGCAGAGAGGCAAACAGCACGTTTTGTTTACAGCAATGCTGCTGCAAGGTGATGCTGTGTGGTATGATCTCATGGGAATGCATACATAATGCTCTTTGAACCGTGAGGAAGAAGGTGCTAATTAGTTCCCTGGTAATTGGCCATGCAGTGTCCTTGCATGAGGACTACTGTGAATGCACTGGACATCATCTGATTTAAACAAGAGAAAGGAGCATCCTGTGATGGCAACTTAACGAGATAGGCCTCAAACTAGACCTAAACAAGCTGTACAAGAAAAATAAATGGTGGCTTATTTAGAAGCTGTTGAGAAGACAAGATAGTTGCCATCATCTGTGCTACTCATACAAAAAGTTTAGGAGCCTGGGATTTAAGGGGAAAGAACTTGAGGACATAATTTCCTTGCATACTAACCTGGGCCCTCAAATATTTTCGGATCATCATTTAGGATCACTGGTATTTGAAAAGACACGTCAGAAATGAGCTGTGGAAATATATGAACGTAGCACATCAAGAACAGGCATTCTTTGAAGTGGCAAGAGACATGGACACTTAATGGCTCCGGGTGAGAGATCAAAGTGGGAAAGCAAGCTGGGCTGTGAGGATGCAGGGCTGCTGCAGCACAGCTGGTGAAGAGCAGCCAGGTGAAGCCCTTCCAGGAACAACCTACAACCAGGGCAGGCGGTAAGCAGGGCATCTGATCACCCATACTTCTCCTAGAAAAGCAAGACAGTGGAGACTCAGAAGTTCTGCTGAAGTTCTTAGCCATAGCTGTGTACAGCTCCCACTTTCAGACACAGGCTGCCTGTGTTCGTCTTCTGCAAGTGAAAACACGAAGGTGCCTACAGGCCATTCACTGAAGAGCTGGATTTGATGACTCTTGTGGGTCCATTCCAGCTCAGAATATTCTGTGATTCTGAATTTAAATTTATTCTCCAAAACAGTTTGGGGGAGCAGGGCTTGAAGAGACAGCAAGACTGAATGCAGGTGGTGGTATGAAATGCCAGGCAGTGATGCTGGGGACGGCCCTGCTCAAGAGCAGCATGTCACTGCCCTCCTTCCCATGCCAGGAGTCTTCAGACCCCTCCATTTCATTGCTGTTATTCACTTGCAGATGAATGATATTAACGTTTGTATCCAACTGTAAATACCTCCCACCAACACAGGAGCCAAACACAAACACGCTGATTATACAGTGTCTGGGGCAAAGCCCTAGTAACAGAGATAAAAATCAACACATCCAGGGAACAAGAAAGAAAAGGCAGTGCAAGAGTGAGTCAGCAAATGTAAGCAATATGTTAGTCAGGCAAGCGTTTCTGAATGCACCACGAGGCTGCTCACGCTGCAGACAAAGTCACAGCCCCCAAAACCTGGAAGATCATCCTGGTGTGAGGTTTTGCAGGGGCCCTCTAAATTTTCATACTGGTTTGGGGAAGGCTTTAATGTAGATTATTTCCATTTTCCCCACTCTCCCACCATCCTCAAGCTTGGGAAAAGAAAAAAAAAAATATATGTGCCATGTTTAGGAAGACAGAGATGTGAGCATGGAAATCTGGTAAAGCAGAGGAGGCTGGCTGTGCTGCTGTGTCAGGTGTCACGATAAAGGCTGCAGGTTTCCAGGATTAGCCTGGTCACTTTGCAAGCCATGAAATGCTCCACTGAGCCTGTTTAGCCTGTGGTTTGGCTCTTTCTCCTGGCAGCCTGCTTCTTCTGCAAAAGAAGCAGCTGAGAGCCTCAGAGTACCGCCGTGACATGGCCCCATCAGCGCTGAACCTGTGCAACAGCCATGGGGAGCGGGGCTGCACCACGCCTCTCTGGGGCACACACAGCACCACCCACTGCACCGAGTCAAAGGGACTCTGCTGCAGAAAGCAGTGAGGGGGAAGAAAAAGCAAGGCACAAAGCCAGGAAGTTTTACAGAAGTCACTGGATTTCACGTCACCAGAAAACTTATTTGGTTCTTCTGATCTAAATCCTGTTGTTCCGCCACTTTGAAAATGCAGACTCTAATTAGCTCACATGCTTATACACTCCGGCGCCTGAAGGATACTTGCTTTTGTAAATGATATTTATAAAGCAAGAGCTATTTAATACCTGCTTAACATATATCCATAACCTTCAGAATGTCTCCTATGAGTCAACACAGCCTGACTTGAAATGAAATCTTTCCCCTTTCTGTTCTGTAAAAGGCTTTCTGCAGTGTACAGCCACTACCCCAGAGCACAGCAGAAGGCAGCCTAAGCCACATTAACTTGTTCAACACTGGGTAGTTTTATTCTGGAAGAGGAGCACTCGCACAGATAGGATTGCATCTAAGCCCATCTCTGGGAAACAAGCCCTTTTCAGTTTAGTCTTCATGCTTTCTAGTGATCTCCCATACGTAGCCATTTATTGCACAGCTAGGTCCTGCATTTAAAACTCTTCACTGGTACTTCTGCAAGAAGCTTGTGGGATGGCAGCTTAGCCCAACTTCAGCAGCACTCAGATTTCTGTCTGCACCAAAGCTACAGGTAATGGTAGAGCCATCTCATTACTCATCTGCAGAAATTTACATCCTCTTCCCATTCCCATCACAGATATGTCTCCCACTGACTTGGATGAATCCCAGGCCCCAATTTTAATAATGAAGGTCCTTGACAGTCTCAAGTTCTCCAGATGGGTGCCTTACCCACTCTTTGAATGAAGCAGGTTGAGCAGGATAGTCTAGGGACCACACCACAGGACATTACCACAGCAGACCGTGGGATCCAGTTAAAGAGGGATGTTTGTCCAATTCACAGCTTAAGAGTGTTTATCCCTACTCCTGCAGCCGCAATGAAACAGCTCATTGCATGGGTGCAACATTTTGGGTACATGAGCACCTGAATATAGATGCCATCGTGGGTACTATTTAGGACACATCACCTCCATGCCTTGCTTTCTCCAGGACTGCTCTCAAGACAGCTACACAGGCAGCTGCCAGGCAAGGCAGTGTGATAGTTTAGTGCCTCTGCTGGTCCCTTCCACTCTGCCACAGATCACAGTCTCAGGAGGAGTCATGAAAGGCAGCTCAGTTTACCCAGCTGTGGCAGTGCTTCCACGTGTGCAGCATGAGGCCAAAGTTCAGCCCTGGGAAGCTACTCCAGTGCCAGCAAACTCAAGGCAACCCAACCTGATATCATCCCCTTGTGCAAGCTGGCTGACAGGGAGGCTGTCCCTGTTGCCTCAAAGACTGGCTGACATTCAAGAGGGAGCATTTGAACCAGCAGCCAGGAAAAATGCATGATGGTACCAAGTTCATGCCTGTACATGCAATGGGAGACTCTCCAAAGTTTTGGGAACCAAAGTCTTGCTTTCTTTTAATGTCACACAGGACTTAGGAGCTAAGAAGTGAGACCTCAGCTGAAAGTCAGTGGAAATGGTAATTTTCATCTGGGAAGACTTCCAGCTGCAATGGCTTCGGGCAGCTCTCAGAGCAGCCCTTGTGGCTGTGCAGACCCACCACTTTCAAGGCATTCTTCCTGTTCTTAGAAATGCTACATCATAGAGCTTTCTGTCATTAAGGCATCTAACTCAGCAAGAATGTGACTGTGGGATTCTGTCTTGATCTTAGCAAATGGAAAAAGGATTCTTAAAATACCATAACTCTTCACAGTAATACAGTGAACACAAGTGTCCCTCTTTCAAGATGTACAGCTATTTTACAACACAAGAACTACCTGAAACTCCAATCGAGTCAAGACTCATTCTTGAAAATTTAAACAAGGTAAGTGGATTAAAGATGTCTGAAGCCAAATTCATATCCCCTGTAAACAGATATAATGCTATCTAGTTTAATGGAAGGGAGTCTAACTCTCTGCCAGCAATAAATATGGATCGTAACTAAGGTCATCAGGACACAGCCAATGAAGACAAAATGCTGGACCACAATCATAAAAGCATAGGCAAGATACCTGTGGTCTGTCAAAAATCTCCCGCAATCCTGTATGACATTTTATTGGAAGCAATGAAAACTGCTCACAGTACTTGCAACAGCTCATTGGGATACACAAAGGACCACCCTCAGTATGTCTACTTAGCATGTCTACCCCAGAGCCACCAGCATTCCTTAGGGAAGATGCTCCACGGTACCCCAACAGCTGAAGTCACAAGGACTGTTAAACCAAGAACATTTGGAAAGCCTGAGGTCAAAATCTGCATTCCCCACTTTAATGCCAATACACGATAGATGCTAGCAGATCCTGTTTTGTTACCCTTGTCCAATTTTCTTCTCCATCTAGGGCATGCCACTACAGAAAGCAGAGGAAGGAGCTCTGCTTGTTCACCCCACAATAAAAACCTGTGGTAGCTCTTCCAGTTACTATTTCTCTCTAATTTCTGGATTGACCACATTATCAGCCTTGTGTATTTTTTTCTAAATGTAGGCACAACTTCTTTTCTCTTCAGTTTCTCCTAACATCTTTTCCAATTATTCCATTTACAGTAATGACCATTTCAAAATATGTGAATTGTCATAATTGTTTTACATACCAGATGCTACATTACATTTAGCCAACACACATAAGTTTAGGAACTAAATATTTCACACTGAAGCCAACCGCCATTTTACTGTGGACTTTATTTAGTATTTTTCCACTCTGTGACTGGGAAGTGGCTCTTAAAAGAGAGGGCTCTTTTATACCAGTATATGATGGGCCTGAGGAAAGGTACAAGCAAGCACCCTTCTTTGGTTATTATTGCTGTACTCCAGAAACCAAGGTCCAAGTGATTTTATCAGAAGATGGCAGTGGGACTACCCTGATGCAGTGCTTTTTCTGTTCAGCCAGAGACAGCTCAAGGCCAGGCCTGTGCTGCCCAGCTCCACCAGCCCAACACCAAAACACATGCCAGCTGTTTCCCACTGTGTAGGGTATTCTACAGAAACATCCAGGGCTCCCCCAGCCACCTGTGCTGCTGATTTGACTGCTCCTGAAGGGGAAAAAGATATACAGAAGGTGAAAGAGGAATGGGAAAAGAGTGATAGAAAGTAAAAGCAAATAGGCATCTGAAAAAAGAAGAAAATGCATTATGGGGGAGAAGAAGGAAGAAGGATCAGGAGAAATAACTATGGTCTAGTTTGTTCCCTGAGTCTACATTTGGTAAGAGAGGGAGGAATTCTACAATAAAACTTACTTCTCTCAGCTGCCCACTTCCTGATGACTCAGACACCTTACATAGCAGGCATCTGTGGTCAGACAAATGCCACCACCAGAGCCTGCTAGGACCTGGCTGAATGAACAGTAATATAAACTGTCAGTAATCACTAAATAACAGACTCTCAGACATTAAAAAAAACACCCCAAGCAAACATCCCAAGAAGGACCAAAAGACATAATATGTGGAAGAATTTGGGAAGTGCATCCACCATAACTACCATCTTTATGCAGGGGCACCACTACACAAGGACCACCTCTCACAAACATCAGGGGACTGGTTTTCAGAATCCTTCTTTCAGCAAAATGTTTTCCTTTATTTCCTATCAAGTGTGAGCATCCTGAGTAAAACAGCCTTGAGAGAGTCAGGCTACAAGTGTTCCAATAGGAATAGCTGGTGCTGATCTTATCTTTCAAACAAATTTTGCAATTTGTCCATGATCTAAGCACTGATATAGAAGAGGAGCTCTTGGAAAAAGCTGGAAACTTTATCTGAATTTCTTAAAAATTAAAAATATGCATTTCAGTCATGGTATTAGAAGTTAGTGAAGAAGGACACTGAGGATTCCTTTCAGTGCTAAAACATTACTTTTCTTTGTGGTCTTCGGCTGTTTGGAGCCATTCTCTCTCCAATGGAACAGAAGCAAAACTTCCCACTGGGTCACAGAGATGGTGGCAATGTAGCTGCACAGATCTGGCCCTCATAGTCCAAGTAGCAATTTACCTAAACTTTTAGAAAATAGTGAGTTTTGTCTGCTTGGGGTACAAGTCTTAAACTTAAACCCCAAGTTAGGGCAAGACAAGAGTTTCTCATTGCACCCATGGGCAGTGCCTTGCCCAGAAGGAACCTTGCCTAGCATGAGACTCCCAAGCAAGATTTAAAAATAATGTATTTAACTCCAAAGTATTTACAGAGTTCTAAAACAACAAATAATGGCGTAACAAAATAATCTGATCATCTGTGTACACTGCCATTGCAAGAGGCAATGTCACTTACCAGATTGTTGTGTGACCAAAAATAGTAATTTCTTTATCAGGCATGTGATCAAAACAGGATATTTAAGCACACAGGAGCAGTCAGGTCAGATCAAAGGTTGAATTAGGCAGTATCTTGTTTCAGACAGTGCCAACAGCAATACTTTATGAAAAACTGTAATGGGGAAATGCCCTCACAAAATAATGTAAAGGCAAAATTATGTATCCTGAAATACTTCTACTTGGTAAGCAAGCTGTTTCATCATGAGTCTGAAATGAATGCTGCACCCTCTTATCAGCAGTTCCACTTAGCATATCCTCACAGCTTCTCCTTTTACCTAGGAAAGGCAGTGAGATCACTCAGGGGTTTGGCTGGGTTTGGGCCGGACGCCCATGCGCATGGAAGATGCCATGCACACATGGAACAGGATGGATCCTTGTCCACAGCCAGGACCGGGGCTGAGCTGCAACACGGTCCAGGGCAGCCAGCAGCCCCAGAGCTGCTGTGCCAGCAAAGCAAAAGTCTTTGTCAAAGTCAAGGTAAGCAAGGGCATTTAGACATCCATGTGGTGGACAAAACAGCTTGGAGTTTTCTGCTTGGCTGTCAAGTCAAGGCAAGTGAGGAAAGTTATTGAAATGTAAGGTGTCTACATAATTTCCTGCTAATAACTAATTTTTCTTTTGCTTGTGACCTGCAAAGACGTGGAAAAAGAGTTGGACAGCCAGCTCCTCCAGGGAGAACAAAAAGGAAGAAAAGCCACGGCTTTCAGCTGCCTGGAGATGATGTATGTTGGCAACAACAAAATTTCCATTAATCTTTACAGAGGACCTGCATTCAGAAGAATCACATCAGGGGACCTAGAGGGTAAATGCCCATTTACAGCTAAAGGGAAAATTACATAAGGAAAAAGACAGACTTTGTAAACATTTGTTAATAAACCCACTATCTGAATGACACAGTGCAGCAACCTTGGCATCCCACTTTTGTTTATACTTAGGGGATTTTACTGCTATCTTAAGTAGCTCTTACTGGCTCTAAATAAATAATTAAAAAAAACAAATTGAAACCCAGAAAATTTTATTAGTCAAAAGATAAGACTCCTTTTTTTTCAAAAATTAACTTGGCTCATTGTTTCTTCCCCTTAAAACATTAATTGGCACTCTCTGGGATTGCTCTTTCCAGGTGTATTTATACTACCAATGGCTCAAGACATACAGAGCAGACATTTGCCCTTAATAACACTCTTGACTGACCTTAAGTTTTATGTGCAGGGGTAACTGAGGCCATCAGATATCAAAATCAACGTATTCAATCTGATGAGCTCACAGCCTGGATGATGTCCAATTCATTTTTACTCAGTTTGCAGACTTCACATACTGAAACTAATTACCAACAAATTTTAAAAATTCTATTTAAAAGTTATCATCAGATGTTGAATAGTATGAAATTTTATTGGACTATTTGAAGGACAGTTCCTTTAATAAATTTGCAATTAAAAATGGTCTGGACTTCAGCAGCTTAATCCCATGATACCAACACTGAACTGTCTTGCCTCTAATATTACAGCACCTCTTCCCAGCCCTTGGTTACCACAAGCAAGAAGACAAATTTCACCCCAAATCCTTGACAAGAATAAAGTACTCTCCAAAGCTAGTATAAGTGTAAAGCTGCACAGTAATAGTGTAAAACCATTATGTTTTCTGTACTGTTTTATTGAGGTTATATAGAGGCCTTACTACCTCAGGATCACCGTTGTGACATGCCAGAAAACCAACTTTGAATATCCCCAGAAAGGAATTGTTCCCTATTTTGCAGCAGAGGAGCTGAGGCACAAAGAGAAGTTTTCAGAGATGACACAGATCCTCGATTTCCACTGAAATGATGGAACTCAGCCACCTGACTGATGCCCAACTTTTAAAAAGTGGCTATGGCTGCCTTTAGTTTGAAGTCAGGCTCCACACAATCTCAGAGATATCATTCCCCTGCATGCCATGTAGTGCATAAACCACTGCCTGTGCTCTGCAAGGTCCCAATTCCCCTGACATGAGGTAAATCACTGACTTGCATCTCCCCCTCTTCTTCCCCACTCTGAATCAGCTTTTCCCACAGAAAGTCAAGGACTGCTCAGCAGATGCAAGCTCTGCCCATCATTTCATGCCATGTCTGCTCTGTGGGACCTGGGCCCCTTCTCTAGGCAAACTGAGGTCATGTTGCTTTTGGAGTCCTTCCACCTTGCTCCTAGTATGTAAACAAAATTCACAGCAGAAAAAATTTGTGTCTTCACAAAAGTCAACAACGACTTGCAATTGACAGTTTGCAACAGAGCACATAGTACAAGGCACACCGTGAAGGGCAGTATCAGGTACCATTGCTACTTTGGCTCTGAAAGCAATCATAATATTTACAAATCTCCCACACAAACTGATACAATTTTCTCCTTCTATTAGCCTGGGTGCAGCCACAGCCTCGCTGCTGCCTGTCCTGTTGGAAGCGTTAACCTGGGTGTCCCTGCAGAGCTCCCCACAGGGCTGCACCAGCCTTCCCCAGCAAACCCAGGGGCCCCAGGAGATGTGATGCTGTGATGCACACAGGAATGGCATGGCTTGTAGTAGCAGCAGCCTGGGATACTTTGGTCAGTGATGGGGCAGCCCAGTAGAAGACAAAACCCTACCACTCCAACTCAGGGTAAGGCTCAAGTGGGCTGACAAACTGTTGGCAAGAAAAAATTTACTGGGTAGCACTACACAGGTAATGTGGGTACACAGACATCTCACATGTTGATATAGCCTAAGCCAGTGAAAAAATTGTATTTCAGACAATGCTAATTCACGGTTAAAAATAATGTTTTAATCTTGCTCTTTTCCATTAAAAGAAAAAACACCTAAATTCTTAACAAAGCTTTCCAAAAAATGTTTTGGAACATCCACCTTCCTGAATGTCATATTCATTTCTGAAAATGATGGCAAGTTCCTAAATTACTCCTCGCTCCACTCCCATAAGTTTATTATTCCCAGAAGTACGTGGTGTTTCACAAAGTGAAAGATGAGTCTTCACTCTCAAGAGAGTGAAAATCATGGAAGCAACATGATGACAAATGTGTTCATACTCTAGGGACCAAGTAAACAAAAGGCCAATGTCTACATTTTGGTGGTAGGCTGAATCAAGAAGACACTGATGCATTTATCTTCAGGATGACATTTTGGTGTCCACCATATTTTTTTAGTTTTTTTTCCTAAGCCCTCACAGACAGAAAACACATGAACTCTGAAAGGACATCTGCTGTTATTTCTCATAGACTCCATCCTTCTATTTTCAAAGAGCCAAAACCATGTGATACCCTAAATCATCAGTCTTTGGCTCAGAAAGGCCTGCAGGAGGAAGGAAAGGCAAAGAAGTGGGATCCTCTAATCTCTGCCATGCACTGGTGGCCCTGTCAGCTTTATGGTCAGTTTGCAGAAGACACCAGGAAAAATCCCCTCTGGAGAATGACAAGTGGAGGAGGTAGGCTAAATTTTTGAGCCAACTGAATTCTGCTCAAGTAAAACAGTCTCTCTGTTGAAAAGAACCAATTCACATCTTCCCTTTGAGTCCTTGCTGCAGCACAGAGGAAAGTACAGGGTGACTGCAGCGTCCCTCTCTACATCCTTCACTTGGCATCTAGCAAGAGCTCAGGGGGGTGGGGAAGTAATTTACATCAGTTTTTGGCTGCTACGCACATATGCCTGGAGAGATACGCTCACACAGCCTCTCAGTCTTGATTTCTGCATGAGGTAAGAGCAGCTTAAGTGGATGAGGAGAGCTTGTTCTGCATTTAGGAAACAAACCTGTCTAGGACGATGGTGCTTGTGTGAATTATTAAAAGGCAAGTGCACTTACAAATCCAAATTAGCTGACCCTCTGCCCTTCCACATTTATCTCTAGTTTTGACTTGCATGATAATTACACCAAAGGATAAATTTCTCCCAGCATTGGCTCCATTTTCTGCCTCTGCCAAATAAAAGTTTTGGTAACAAAAGGTTAAAAATAAACCTAAAAATAATTTCCTGCACGGATGTTTTCTTTCAAATACATAAACATTTGTCTTCATCTAAGGTCCACTAAGTTGATTTCAGAATCGAGTTTGAGTTGTCAAATCCCCTTAAAACCAAAGAATTCCCAGCAGTCCTTATGCAGTCCTTCTTTCTTTACTGAATCATTACTTCAGTTAACGATAACAAAACCAGCCAGTTTCTGCAGCAGAGCCCAACAGCATCTTTAGGGAATAACCAGTTTCACTTTCATCCTGCTTGTCCTCCTCCCAGCACTACCTGCGAGCACGCTGCCGGCTGCCAAGGGTTAAACCTTGGCTTTTTCGGAAGCAAAACAGGAGGGGAATGAGAGAGAGAGAACTGAGGAGAGCCTGCCCAGGGCAGCAGCTGGCAGGAGGACATGAGGCTGGGCCAGGGATGTCCGGAGCGCTGCAGCAGCCGGCGGAGCAGCAGAGGAAAAGTTTCTGTGATTTTAGGCAAGCCCTGGTGTGACGTCAGCTCTCCCAGATAATCTCGGCGCAGTCAGCACAGGCCTCCTGCCTCCCCATTGGCGAGCCCCTCGTCAGCAGACATCTGAAGATAATTATTATTGGCCAGACAATTATAACAGGAACGACTGTCACTTCGTGCTGATGCCCGAACCTGGTGCTCTGCAGCACGATGGAGAAGGACTCCGGCAGTCACCACTCCATCCAGGCATTTCTGTCACTTTGCCTTTCCTGAGCACCGGCCAGTTTTTGCTGCCTCACTGGCTGCAGCTGGGAATCGGGATCTCAGTGCTACAATACTTTTTACTGCATGTCTGACAGAACAGTGAATTTTCTCAAAAAAATATTAATGTACTTACCCATAAGAAATAAAGGACTAGAGCTGCATTAATTCTCATGTAGCAGTTCAAAAAAAAAAAAAAAATCTCTGCAGACTATCTACTTCATACCACTTCCCTCTTTGAAGAAGTTTGGGAGGAGGTGCTGAGACAGTTTGATTAGAGAAATAATTTTAAGCAATTATTTTAATAAACATTTGACTTAATCCTGAAGGTACTAAAATCACACTTCTCATGGTTTGAGCACATGACAGTATCTTAAAGTGATACTGTATTTTATATTCAAAGCTATATGATGGTACTATACTTAAACATGTATCAATAACAGCTTTCCCCAAAATAAAGTGTAAGGAGTTTCATGACAGTAAATGGACCTGCTGTTCATTTTTTAACCTCCTGAAATCCTACCATTGCTAGTTTAGGGAAGGCAACTAATTGGCAGCCCTTTCCATCAGGGACCAGGAGGCTGCAGGTCATTCTTTGCAGCCTCCAACCTTGCTCTGCCACTCCTGCCTCCCTGCACGAGAACCAGACAGTCACGGGCTATACCATAAAGGCATGCATAAATGTATATCAATATATAAATACATAAATATATATAAATATAATTTTTATATATAAATATAAAGCCAGGTATTCAGGGAGGCATGAAACCTATCAGTTCGTAAGTATCAGGCAACAGACTATTCATTTCTCCTCAGAAACAACATCCTCTTTACAGCTCTGCTAATCCAGGCCCAAGCTTTAAAGAGGTCTCAGTGCCATCCATGTTGCAGCATGGGGTTCTCCACACAGTGAAGCAGGAACATATGGAATGAAGCAAGGAGGACCCCATTCACTGCCATTAAACCAATATGCCCTCGGATGGGATTTTCAGGGGCAAATGGCAGTAAGGAAACAAGCCCAAGGATGGGGAAGAAAAGGCTGGGTGCCAGCTACTGGTGAGGACAGAGGACATAACACTTGCCCCAGGGAGAGATGGAGTGTGCAGCAGGCTCAAGGGACCAAGGCAAGAAGGGGCAAGCCTTGGCTGAACAGAACCACAGAAGACCATGCACCATGATTCTTTCCGACCAGCCATACCAGTACCTAGGGGTGTATGCCACTACCCCTAGGCTTTGCATTCAAGCTTTTCCAGCTTTACACTCACATAGTTTTAATTAAAAGGGCTTGATGGTGCTTTAACCAGCTCAGAACTCGGAGGATATGTAAAAGGATTCACATCCATCCTCAAACTAGGCTACATCTTCATACGCAACCTAGTCAGACATCTCAAAATCCAAATCAGGGTCAACTCCTTAGAGCCAATTCATGCCCCCTAACACCCTACAGCATTTTTTTTTTTTGGTGTGTGTGTGTATGTTGTAAGGTAAGAAGACATACTTCTGAGATGAGGTAAAAAAGCAAATGCCACACCTATAGAATTTGTTTACCTTCATGTTAGACATTGTAATAGTATTGCACCCTAATTTAAATAACAATTACAGTAAAAAATCCTGCCACAGTCTTTCCTTAAGCAATTTCCCCTCTTCTTGGTCAAAGAGCGAAGGAACATGTTTATCCCTACATACTACTACTTGACGGCCTCATCTTGGATGGCTCTTATGTTAAGGATGTGTACATTAAGGCTACACCTACAAAGAGCAGGAGCCATGTACTGCCATTGATGTCTGCATACACAAACCTATTGAGTCATCCTGATAGGAGGTTAAAAAAGCTGCTATATTTTACCAGTTCAGCTCCCTGCAAAACTCAAACGCTTGAACAGGACCTGTTTCATTAAGCAATCTTCAGCAATCTTAAGTTTTATCTTCAAGATAAAAACACACAATTTATCCTGAAACTCGGAAGAGTCTTCAGCAGCATTTTCAGGAAAAGTCTGCCACAATAGAGACCTCAGAGGCCACAGCTCTATTACATTTCCAAAAACATTCCCAGGACACAGGAAGATCATTCTCCTTCACTTTCACAAGAATCAAAGATATTAATTCGTCAGTTCCCTCAAAGAAGGTGAAACTAGACTGAAAAGCACGTGGACATGTATGATCGTACGTCTTTAGCTGTACAGCAGCAGCTGTAACACTGACAGTCTCCAACTCCGAACCTGGAAAGTGGGAGCCCGGCACTACGGAATCCCAGCTGGCGACCTCTGCAGCACATGAAACTGCCAGGGAGATTTTAGTAACACTGCTTAGTATTTATGTAGTACCTGACATCTTCAAGGCACTAGGCAAACATTACCTAAGTCATTAAAGCACCTCATAAGGGCATTTCAGCATTATTAATCCCCACTTCCCTGGTCTTTCTTTACTGGGGAAACTGAGGCCTAGGACAGGTTATGTAATGTTCCCAAGGTCACATCAGGAACCACAGGAGAGTCAAGGAGAAGATGCTGGAGTGCTAGTTGCTAGTTCTTTAAAATAAACTGTATCTCCCCTGGGTTATTTGACTGTTATTTACACTCAAGTATCACCCCCTCCATCCTCTTTCACCAGCATGTCCTATTCTGATGCCAGTTTTCTTCTGGAACATGGACAGTATGGGAAGCATCCAATACTCCCAGCCCAAGAGTATCTATGTGGTCTCCTTTCTCCTGAAATTAGTGACACCAGCCACCCTTCAAGAGGTGATGAGCTCACCTGCCGAACAGAGGGAGAAATACATGCACTTAAAGGGTCATTTTAATTACACTGCCCTTAAAATTCCCTACACAAGTCACTAAAGGAGTCTAAGCAAATCCCTGGCTGAGATCCACCTTGGAACCTGGACCATTCTGCCTGAACTGTAGACACCAAAGCCTGGGCCCAGAGGCAGTACTATCCTACCACTGTCATCTGAGGCTGGCATGAGGAAGGTCCTCACTCAGGAGCTCAAAAGGGCAGACAGCCCTGCCACGGGAGGGCATGCAGGCAATGCGAAAGCTGGGGGCTAGCTGGGGAGATGGGATCACAGGAGCAGCAGAAAGAGCAAGACTGGGCACTAGGAGAAGGTGGTCAGGGACAGTGCACCAGCAAGGCTGTGAACTCAAGGCCCCTGCAGGTGGACAAAGCCAGGACAAGGAGTGGGGCAAGGTAGGGAAGTGTCATCGAGAGAGGGATCCCGGCCCCGAGGACAGCTCAGAGGGCCCCGCGGAGGGGGCAAAGGCAGTTGGGGCGCTCTCTCCATCCTCGTCTCCCTGCTGCCGGCCAAGGCCCAGGGATGCCCCCGGGGCAGTGCCTGGCACAGAGCAGACTCCCGGCACAGCCACTCCTGTTCGGCCAGGCTGTGAGCGTGCGTGTGCCCCTTTGCGGGGCCGCCGGGCTCCGGCTCGCCACCACCGGGGAAGCCCCGACGGGTCCCTGCGCAGCCCCGGTCCCGCCGCGGCTCGGCTCGCCCCGGCTCCCCGGCCGCACGCACACGCCAGGAAAGTTAATAACCGCATGGCTGCAAATGAAGTTTAATACGAGCTGGGGGAGGGGAGGGGGAAGGAAAAGGGGCTCCGCGGGGAGCGCGGGCAAACGCGCAACTTGTTTGAACGAGGCTGCAGCGC
>VZUA01026883.1:17761-37109 GCA_013401035.1 Horornis vulcanius | reverse complement strand
TTCTGCAGTTGGTTACAGATACCAATATGTGTCAAGGACACATTTCCACCAAACATACTGGGTTATCCTGCTCTGCCCATGATGAGAAGTTACAGTGGAGATGGCATTTAACTCTCGCTCAGCACCAGTCATGTGTGTCCCCCAGTGAGGCTCACAGAAGGTCTTGGGGGTGTGCACACAGCTGATGTGTCTGTGACAGAACTTGTCTAGTGTNGAACTTGTCTAGTGTGTTCTGCAGTAATAAATCTCAATCCACATACTAGTCAGAATTAAATGAGCTCTTTATGAAGGTTTTACCTTGCTTTATTATATACCCTCTACAGTGTAGATGATCAATTTTTGTCTCCTGATAATTGGCACCTGTATTAAAAGTTCTGTTCATGGATTTTGATTTTTTTTACTCACAAGTGGCCGCTCAAAGCAGAAATAGCCAAGTATTGTGTATTTGAGGTAAAAATGGCTTCAAGTATAAAGACTTCTAGAACAGAGAGGTGCAACTCTAACTGATTAGGACTTTTTAAGATTATTGACACATCCTCGTATTTCTTATCTCATTAGAACAATTTATAATGATGTCATTGCAACTTAAGATATTTTGTCTTTGAGAGTAGCAGTAAGACTTCACACTCTCCTGTTTGCACTGCTGCTTTTAGTCTCTGCACAGCAGGGAGTTGTGTCATCTTTTGCATTTACAGCTTTTTGTTTCAGCTGTAACCCACAGGACAGATGCTAAGACCAGGAAAACAAAAGATTTTTAACAAGTAAAACTGTAATGTCTAATTAATGAGTTCCAGTGGTGCAGCTGGGATCCTTCTGGCTCTAGAAGGGATCTGTGAGGGTGGCTGCTGCCCAGCCCTGCTCTGTTATGGATGGATCCCCTCAGACCACGAAGAAAAGACTTCAAATGTAATATGTCCACTTTGACACAGTAATTCTTTCTCTACTTCAGGATGCACCTAATAAAAATTCGAGTGCACTGAAGTTGGCTGTGTGCCTCTAGAAAGCCTGTGAGTATTTAATTTCTTGATGAGCTGGTGATTCCAAAGAATTCTATGGACAGTGACCAAGATTGAGTTAAAACAAAATCCACTTGTCCATTTTTGTAAATATTAGAAAATAAAAATTTAAACTTTGCCTTTGGATTTAAGCGATTTTAAGATTTTATAAATTAATAACCAAAGGAATGGCAAAACAAATTGTTTGGTGCTGAAAAAAATCCTTATATCCATGTCAGGAAGCTTTTGATTTTTCCACATTTTTTCTCGGTAAAATAACATAAGCAGCTTGACAGAAGTGAAGCAAATTACATAGTTTTAGCCCAGGTGAATCTGCAGATTTTACTCCCAAAGAGGTGTTTGCCAAAGCTGCTCACATTGCTCTAAGACCAGCCTGTGACAGGAGCAGTGTCTTTTCTATGTCTTGAGGGACAGAGATGGAACGATTCCCACCGTGCTCTCCATCAGCTGGTGAGAGGCATCCAGGCTGTAGGGTGGCTTCAGTTTCAGCAATGATGGGGTTTGAAATGCCTTGCAAGAAATGCTTCCTTTCAGAAAGGTAGAGGCTGTAAGAAACATCCCCATAGCAGGGGATTCTCCTTCAAAATAAGGTGGGGTTTTATGGTGGTGTTTGAGATCTGTCATTGTCTGTGAGCACACGGATCTGCTGTTTCCTGGGAGTTTAGAGTCCTAACTTTGTGCGAGAAAGATTCAAAGTCTTCTCTGACTTGAATAATTCCAGCATGAAAATAACACAGCTGTGTTTGAAAGTAGGCCAGATGAAGAGAGATGCTTTTCCCCTTTTTGCTTTCCTCCCCAGTGTGTCTCCCAAGGCAGAACAGGGAGGTTTGCAGCAGGCAGCTGAAGATGACGGGGGCAGAAAAAAGGAGCTTGGCTGGTACAAACCTTGTAGCAGTTCTGGGTAACTCAGCCAGACACTGTAACCTCAAGTCTTTGTGATCTGAGGTACTGTGACATAGGGCTCTGCTTGCATCACAAGATTTTTTTAATGCATGACAGGATTAGAGAGAGGATCTCTGTATTATAAAAGGAAACAGGCTTGGTAAATCTAAAAAACCCCAAAACCTATCAATGGGACTTCAAGAATAATAACAGGGTTCTGTAAATGTTTCCTTGCTTAAAAAGATTACTGCTTCAACAATATAAAACTGTCTGCATAACCTTAAAATTAGCTGTAACACCTTTCAGTTATCAGTTCTAGGTGATTTTAAAGTTCCAATTGACTATAACAATACTTGCTAATGATATGAAAGTACTCAATTTTAAATTAAAAATTACTGCCTCTGAAAAAAAAAAATTCTTGTTGTTTGTAGAACTCTAATGTAATATCTTTCCAAGTTTTTGATTTTGTGTAGTTTAAACAACAGTATGCAACTTTAATGCTGATTTGTTTTCAATGTTAAATCTGCCTATAAATTTAGGACTCAATCAGAAATGCAGTAATATAATTGTCACGTAAAAGATTTTATAGTCAATAAAAAACTGAAGAACTGGAACTATTTCAGAATGCTTTTTCCTTTGAGAAGAGTAAAGGTTGATATAGATTGGAGAAGCAAGTGCTTCCTCAATGCCTTGAGTAATCACTTCGGGAATAGTCCCGTTGCTCACTTTTCAGAGTGACCTCACATACATAGAATGAAATCTGTGGGGCTGCATTGACTCTGCTGTATCTCTCTTCAGACTGCAATTTGTTTAGTTTTTAGGCTGTTTGCATTTTCATTATAACATTGAAAGACTACTCAGTGTGCTGCATATTCTCCTTTTCAGCGTCACCCTTAGATAAGTGCATGGGATCTGGAAGTGCTGGGACTGTAACAAGCGTGGCTCAGTTAAACAGAACTTTTTTCACTGCATGGGATGGAGATGCACCTTTGCCATCAGTGCCAGCTGTCAGGCTGGGCTGGGAATGAGTGTGTCAATTCCTGAGCTTTTCTAACACTTGCTTGATCTCTCATACATGTCAGTGTGTGGCAAAGCCGGTTAAGACACTTTACAGTTTGTAATGTGGATTGCACTCAGCGTGAGCAGGACAAGCCTCATTGCTTTTAAGGTTTCTCATCATGCAGCATGCTAGGACAATGGCTCTGTGGGGTAAATGGGTCCATGTTTGGCAATGCACAGGACATAAAGCAGGAGTGGGATGCATTTCAAAGAGGCTTTCTGCCTAATGTTTGTTTGAAATCCACTGACTCACTTAATCAAAGAAAGAAAAGTGAATTGAAAAGGTTCAGTGTACCTGGAGCAAGTAATTAACTATTGGTTTTCTGACAAGATCAAACTTGATGGCCAAAACCTTTGAATAGGAGCAGAAAAGAGAAACTGACTTGATTAATTAAACCTCAGGAGTGCCTTCCTCATCACTGTTATTGACAGGGAGATGGGAATCAAGGGGGCAGGAAGAATCAGCAGGATGTAGTACTGCTCCTCAGAGAGCAGGGACTTTATTTCAGGAGAGACTGGGAATGCAGTCAGGGCATTCCTATAGAAGGGCTTTAAACCTGCTAAGGTGGAAGCTAGAGAAACAGACCCAAAAAACACGTTTTCCTGTGACTGTTCTTTTGATTTCATCATGTTCCATATCAAATAATGCTCATAAATTGTGCTGTAGTCTGAAGTAGTTCAGCCACCTCGAGGTCTCAGGGGTGCAGGAGCTGGGAGGGGGTGGGGTGTAGCCAGAGCAGGGGGCTGCAGCCAGTGGCTGCTCTGATCCCCTGGGCAGAGGCTGTTTGGGGAGATGTTACTGGTGCTGCTTCTGCTCCCTCTTCCCCTTTCCTATGCACAGCTGTCACGACAATTTTTTCCAAACTGTTGTTTCCCTTATGAAAAGGAAAAAGCTTTTAAATATACCAATTTTGTAAGATAACTTTTTGTATTTCTCATCCACCCTTCCTTTGCTCTATGAATTAGGAACTTTTAAGTTTAAAAGCAGTAAGTTTAAAAAAAAAGTAATTTATACTCCTGATATTTGCTTAATTAGACTTCTAAAAATACAGTACCAACTTGTAATATAGTTTTTGAATAAAGTAAGTCACAATTCTCTAAAGCTAGTATCTTTTTTCTGGTATTCCCTGCTAAAATTCAAAGTTTTATTTCATTTTTTTTTCCTTTTTATGTTTCTAAATGTGCTCTGGTCTCAGCAATACATGTGCTGAAGTTCAAGCCAAGTATTTCAGTCAGGCAGGATAGGAATGAGCCTGCATGTGTGTGTTTCCCCACAAGATCATCTTGCTGGCTGCTTTCTCTACCTGTGTGTTTCTCAGTGTCTGCCCTGTGTGGCTCTCCAGTGGCTGCACCATCACTCTTTTTATTCCCCCTGAAATCTGGTCCTTAACACATCAGTGAAGCTGAGAGAGTTTCATTCCCTGCTAGAAAAATGTTCACTCTCAGCTATTATGGAAGCTGAAATTAGTGAACACATTGGATGTTCCTGCTCACCTGCTGCTTCTTGGGATGTTCCCTTTCAGTTTCATGAGCATCATATCCTGCAACTGGCTCTGCTGTGGTGTGCATACCAATATACTCTTTAAGTATATCCTTTTGTATATGGTTATATGTGTTACCTGCAAACCTTATTTGGTCTATGTATTTTAAGTATGACAGAAGAAAGAGCGTAGCAGTTCTTGTAACCTTTGTTAGCTACTTGGTGTGTCTAATTTCTGCTAATAAGCTGTATTACTGAAAGCAAAACCTACCATTTTGTAGTGATCAAACTAAAAATGCTACATCTTCTCATTGGTAAGGCCCATTTTATACAGGCTGTACCTTGAGCTTCTCTAAAATTGAAGTGCACAGACAGTAAGCTCTTCTATGTCTAATCTGGATGAAATGCATTTAAAAAGTTGTATTTCCTTTCTTTTCTGCTCCCTTACCAATGGAGTGAAAGGTTGTTGCTTACAGTGTAAGTTTCAAACTCAGTGTCTTCTTGGCAAATTGGTAATGAAATGAAGAAGCGCCCCTCCCTTTGAGCTCTTGCTAAAGCAAAGGATCAGTTGTAGATGCCTGTCTTCCAGGTTTGGAGCTGCTGCAGAGTGATGGGGCAGTGATGCAGGACTAAATGTGAAATCAGAATTAGTATTTAATAATTTTTACATAACCTGATATCGAACGCATGAGCAGTGGTGAAACTGCCAAAACTCTTGTATATTGTCTTCTGTATGTTCTTGTTCCAGACTGTAGAAACCCTAGAGTCTTGAACATCAGTCAGCCCACACCACCATATCATCTCTTCTAGCCATAAATCCTGTAAATTATTAAAACACCTGGAGTTATAATGTACAGGGGTCAAACCAGTCAGGAACTGTGCAGGCAGCCAGGCTGAGAGAACCATCCCTGCCACCTCCTGCCCCTGGAGCAGCTGCTCCTTGCCCTCCACACTTCTGTATTCTACAGTCCATGTATCTCATGCATGGTCATGGTTCCTTCCAGCCAGGGATGAAAAGACACTTTTGGGGAAGTCCCATTTTTTTCTTCAGGTGCACAGGGCCTACAGGACTCCTTAGGGATTTATCCTGGCCAGTGGCTGGCATGCTTCAGGGGGCATTCCATGGCTTTTCTTGTGCCAGGCACGTTGTTTCTCAAGCAGCAACCCAAACTCATAATTTAATCTTGTCTTACTTATAACTGTCCCCTTGTTTCTCTGGCAGGACAATGCAAGAGATGTGTGTTGTTTCAGACATGGATATTTCAGTTGTGCTATGGAAACATAACTACATTTAGGAAGTTAATGTTGCTATAAAAGCTGAATATGTTCTCATTTTTCTAATGTTTGAGCTGAAAATGTGATATCAAATTATCTTATTTATCTTTGTACTTAAAGTGTGTGTAAAAATTAAAAGCCACTGCTCTTTAGAAGCAAATATCAGTCCACTTTATCTTCCTGATGTACGGTAAACTGCACACACAGAGGAGGTTAGTAGCTGAATGGGGAATGATTATGAAGATGAATGAGTGGCCGGGAGACAGAGTCAGTTTAATGAGCTGAGCAGTAAGGAGGCTGTAATTTTTATAGATTAGCACTGAACTTGTCACTTACTGGCTGATACAACTTAGTTTCAGAATTACAGTATGTCAAAAATGAGCTCAACAAGCTCAAAACCAGTGGCAATCTGATTATCCCCCATGTAATCCAAATTACAAGTTCTCCTGGATCTGTATTACCTCTTCCTAATGATTTATCTGTCACAGGTAAGAAGCAGAGACCAGAAAAGTGCACGAGTACTTTTGCGTGTCAGATGATTATTTTAAAATTCCTTTTCCTTCACCTAGCTGTAATGGCAGAGCCTCTGAGCAGCTTCCCATCCCCAGGCTCTCTTGTGCTTAGTCAGCTCAGCACCTCATCAGGTGCCAGCCCTGAGGGAAACAGCAATGTGGGAACAAAAGGGTAAATTCCCAGGACCACCACTTTCCTAGAGATGTTGATGATACAGTGCTTTATTTGGTTACCACCATTTTATGTCCTTGTGCTAGTCTTAAACAAACTAGTAAGACTCTGTGGGTCTGTCACCAGGCTTGTTTTTGGATGATCCCAGGACAACAGTGCCTTTCTGTGCACTGGTTTGGAGGCAGAAGTTTGTTATGCCATAATGTTACCAACAGCTATTTGTTTTAGTGTCCCCTAGAAATCCCTGCCTCCCAGTGTCATTGGGTGCCTTGTGCCTTAACTGACCACAGGGACTGCTCCAGGTCAGCTCTTGCCATAGTTCTGCTTGGTACAGATGAGCCCAGGACCTGGTTCCTGATAGGAAGGTCCAGAGCAGGACTAACACCTAGGTTGATTTGTCTTTTACAAACTGAGCAAAAGCTGTGCACCCTCAGTCTGGCACCATTCCCAGAAGTGTTATTTTACAGGCATGTTGCTTTTGATGATGGCATTGCTTCTGGAGTAGCATGCAAGACATAATTATTGTTCCATGAGCAGATGACAGAGTTGATTTCTCCCCCTCATAATTCACTCAGGCCACAGTCTGATTTGTTGGAAGAAGCATTTTGATTTTAGACAGCCCTGGGACAAGAAAGGGGGAAGGCCACATTTGGGTTTGTTGCCTGTTTGTAACAGGCATCTTTGTTTGGCGATGGTTCTTGTGGTCAGCTGTAGACAAGACTATTGGGACTCTGGTTTTGGTGACCTGAATCCACTTTGAGCCAAGTCCAGGTCAATAAATGGTGCTCTAATTCTCTGTTCTGGCAGTGTTTCCCTGTGCTTTACAAAAAGATGTACATTAACAGTGTGGGGCTTTTCATGCACCATTGTAGGGTTTTGCTACTTCTGTCTGCTCTCAAGTCCTTCTCTTGGGTAGTTTGTCTTTCTAGTGAACACATAACTTTGTTCCAAAAGCTAATTTTTCTCTTGGTATTTATACTGTGAATGTGCAGGAAAAGCAGCAAAACATGGTTAAACTGATAACTGGCTTTTCTTTCCTTAGCCACTCACCTGCCCTTTCACACTAGGAACAATTTTTACCCTCTGTATTTTCTTTTCTACCTATTAAATGTAAACAGTGATGTTGTCTTCTTTTGCCCAGCCCTCTGAGAATTTTCAACCACCACAGGATATTATGTAGACACTATTACCACTGTGCATCTTACAGGTAAATTACATCACTTGTACCAAAGGCACTAAATCAGAAAAGCTATTTTTAAAATATCATTGTCCTGCACTAGGTAAATGAGCTTCTTATCAAATAGTTTTACTGACAGTTGTCAGCAGTCAAAGTGAGATGGCTCCAGCTGCCCTCAGATGGACACAAGTCCTGACATTCTTCCTGCTACACTCTTCCTATTTTTTCAGTTTGTCTTCTGCTAGATTATGCTGAAATTGGAATTCTCACTAGGGGTGGCTCCTCGTGAACATGCAGAAGTGACTACATGGCTCTAGATGACTTACACCAGCAGTGTTTTTTATAACATAGCTTTTCTGTGTGCTTACTGAGCATTAGCTAAGAAACACTGTTCCTCTATCAACTGAGGTCCTGAACAGATGAGTCTGATATTTTTTTTTTGTGTGTGTAATCTTGTCTTTTAAAATATAAGTTCCTATTTTTAAAATTATTTATTTAAAAAACCAAACAAAAACCACAAAAAAAATCCCACAACATATTGACTCTTTAAAACCACTGTATGCCAGAACTTAAGAGATTTGGCACTGACATTTTTTTCATAATGGAAGATTCATTAAGGTCAGTTATAAATTTGCTGCAATAAATACAGAAGAATTAAGAGCTCATCAGCATTACCACAGCGTAATGTTCAGTGGATTGAATTATGTACTTAGAAAGATGAATCTGTGGCAATTGGCAAGCTTCAAGAGGAAAGCTGCATGTGAGCATGGACATGTGCATGCACATGTGTAAGAGGAATGGCAGAGGAAATGAGGGGAGGAAAAAGGAATTTTAAAAAGCAAACCGTTTTTTTCTAACCCAGTACTATTTAGAGTAGACATGATAAATATTATGATTGTACTCTTGCTCAGTGCCTTGTAATCAATGTTTCTGGTGGTAAATGCTGTGGTGTGACTGGGTGTCTGTCCTGCTCTCCTCCCCTCATGGGTAAATGCTGTCTTTTGAGCCATATTTTGTGCAAGCAAGGGTTGATCATGATTGATGAAAAGCGTGAGAGGGTCAGCCCTTTGCCTGCCCCCTGGAGTAATTGGCCTGCAGTTTGTTAAAGGGTAAGAGAAAAGATATTAAAAATGAAGAAGTGCACTAAGTGGGTGTGAGCTGTGTTCCCAGCTGTTCACAACATCTACTCAGGAATACAGAGCATCAATCTAATTCTGCACACAGGGTAGGAGCATGGCAAGTCAAAAGCCTCTGATAGGCAGTCCTCACCAGCAAGATACAATGTTCAATTTAAGGAAAGATTGAAATACATCAGTCTTTCCTTAAAACAATTTGTACAGAATAAATTTGGCACTTGCCAGCTATTCCCACAGAGAGAAACTGATAATAGGACAGAGAAAATCATGTAACGTGATTTAGGATTCCCAGGATGGGATTGCTTGTAATAAAACAGGAGAGAGGCGGGAGAAGGAAGAAGAACTGACAGCAACCTTGATGTTAATTCAGGATGCTCTCAAACTCCTGGAAATTCAGGGCTGAGGGTAGTGGACGCCTCTCAGCATCAGGGCTCAGTCTGAATGCAGGTTCAGCACAGTTGCAGGTACTGGCTCTGAGTGTTTCAGCTGGAGCTGCTGGGTGCAGGCTCCTTCAAAAACCTGGCCCCTAGGGCTTGTGTATCCTACAAAATAATCCTCTGATAAAAACTGGTATCAGGTGCTGAACTAGTGCCTCACATGATTTGCCTTTTGTCCTTCCTTCTGGCAAAATCATTTACAGGATATGTTCAGCTGAATTTATGCTGACTTTCCATATTGGTGATAAAGATTCTGTGCTTAAAACTAGATTCTGCTGTAGGTCATGGAGCACATCCCTTACATACTGCCTGCCCCAGATGTCTTTAAGGGATCTGAGCTGTATTATGGATAGAGGTAATGATGCTGGAACGCATTTTATCTTACAAAGCCTGGCACGAAAGATCTGCTGGTTAGAGTATGGAGAGGAATGGTCAACACTGAAGGCAATTAATCCATTTAGAAGATCTCATTGGTGTGGGCTTGTAACAAGTCCCAAAGTCCCCCAGGGCAGGAATTCAATACTACTTCTCTTCCACAAGTTGCAGGCCTCTCATAACCACAGAACTGAAAACAAAACTAAAGATGAAATTTGTTTTTTTCACCATAAAATCATTAGTGTCTGGATTTAAAGTGTCTGCCCCCAGATCAGCAGCTGTGCTCTGCATGGCTGAGGACCTGAATCCTGCTGTGCCTTACAATAACAAGACTCAATCTATATTCTTTCAGAGCTCTATTGTAACTAAAATATATTGCTCTTGTTCTAATATTAGCATGGGTTTAGTAGGTGAGACTAGAGGTTTTCAGAAACAGATTTTCTCATCAAAATAATCTTCTGCATACACTAAATGACATTTACACATTGCTAAAACAAAACCTACAGTCTTTTTAATACCATAAAATAGATTTTCTTCCTTTAATTTTGTCATTAGTGTACAGTGTTTTAAATAAGTGATTTTTTCTGTTACACTGTCTTTTACTCAAGGCTAATGATGAAACAGAGTAGAAAGAAAACACATTCCTTAGGGTTATGTGTAGCTCTTAATGGTGTATTTCCATATCACCATGGGCAGTGGTGATATTTTGATTACTGTCCCTATGGAAGGCATATTGAAGAGAAAATGGGTCCCCAAGGAACATATTGGAGTTCCTGTTGTGGTTAGAATGGAAGCTTCAGGAAAAGTTTCTTAGAAAAGACCTGCTGTTGAGTCATGAGCAACCTTCTTGCTTTCTAAACTCCTCAGAATACTGCTGGATCCAATATTAGCCCTGGGCTTGGTCAATAGTTTGTCTAGAGGATTATATAGATGTAATTGAACCTTTATACAACCTTGTCCTGCAGGATTAAGTATGGAAACACAAATACAGATATAAAAATGCATTATTTATTTTGTTTGTGATAAAGACTGAAAGACTTATGATCAGAATTATTTCCTATGTAGTATAGACAGTATGCACTCTACTAGCAGTTCTACCTGTTTTTAAAAGCAGTATTTAAGCCATGATATTGGCGAAATAATTTTTAATTAGAAATTGAAGTTATTAATCCTTATCAATGACTATGGGTAAATGTCTTTCACTCAGCCTGAAGGAGTAACCTTGAGGATTCTCCCCACTTGGGAGGAATCTCCACATGCACTCCTAGAAGGGAGTGTTTTAGAAGTCCCTGCCCTTAAAAAGTGAGACATCCCATTGTATAAACTGCTTGCTTGTCAATCATGGTTCCAGACTAGCTCTGTCAGCTCAGCAGCTTTAGATGAGTTATCAGTTCTATCATTTATTGGTTCCTTTGAGAGGAAGCAAATAACTTTTGAAGATAGTGCCAAGTTTGAACTGTTTTCTCCTATTTAGGGCAGTGCCTCCTGAAGAAGTGCCTGTACGTACGTAGCATGTGTAATGCTGAATCTAGCACTGTACATAATGGTCTTTACCCAGAAGAGCTTCCCTGTCCTAACTGCCCCTGGCTCCTGATTGACACACCACTGATGCACCCTGTCCCACAGAGTCAGTTGCTCAATGAATCTGTGAATGAAGTTGGTTGTGTGTTAGATCCTTGAGGAAGGAGCTGCGTTTGTTGGACTCTTACATGCTGACCTTTGTAATCAACTTCATCAACAGGTCACTTGTAACTCTGAGTAAAGAAAATGTAGGTCTTATTTGAGTTCAGAATCTGTAAGCTACTTGTAAAGTTTATTGGGACTCAGTCTTAAGCCACCTAAAGCCAAACTGAGCTTTATGCTACTTGACCTCTTTGTTATTTGTAGAAAAGCTGGAGGCTGGCCAGATGGTGTCCACAGAACCAAGGAGCTTCTGTGTTCCTGAGCTGAAGTGGCTGATGGAAATGAGAAGTCAGCTCTATCCTAGCTGTGTTGTGCACCCCTCAGAGCCCCTGTAGCCTTCCTTTCCATGCAGCTCCTCCTGTGTAGGATTTGGAGTTACTGCACCTCTCCCGGCATGCTGTGGAATTTCCACAAGCCTCATGCTCAGGGGCCTTTTTTCCTGGCTGAAAAAAATATAGAAGGGATATCACTTGTGAAGGCCTTTGCCTTTGGGTCCTATTTGATCAAAAAATAGGAGGGGATCCATTCTTTACATTAATGCTGCTATTTAAGACTCCTTGGAACACAAGAAATCTGCAGTCTTGAAGCTGAGATGAGGGAAAAGAGCATATGTGCTGTGATCATTTGTATTTATAGACAGACATTTCATCACTGGTACTGGAGCATTAAGTTCTTCAAGGCATACTCAACCTCAAGGTGAGAACAAGGGGTCCTGTTAGAATTAATGCTACTCAGGCTCAAACCCTGCCATGAGTATAGAATCAGAGCCTGAAATAAGAGTTTGGATCTAAGTTTGACATGTAAATTTACTTTTCAGTAACTTTAAAATCTGCCTATGTATTGATACAGTGACTTTCAATATGAGATCCTTGGGCAACCTTTCCAGAGCCTGTGAAAGAAATAAAGCCCATATATCCTTCACAATATATACATGTTATTTATATGCTGTACATCAATCTGCAAGTGTGACAGCTTCAGTGAATGCTTGATCAATAAAGCATGAAAGCAACAAAAATTAATTCACTTAATAATGACAGTAAATGCTAGTTTACAAGGAACAAATTGTCAAGATCTCCTTTAGGGATGTCATCCTTGTTCCATAAGTAAGGCAGATTTGTAATGCTTTCAGGAGAGGTTTAGAAGAATATCTAATGGTCAAGTACCATTTGCTCTTTGTCCATGTGTTTTACAGTGCACTGAAATACATATAATTTTATCATGCTTTTTGCTTTTGCCTGATACACTGAGATGAACTAGCAAAGCAGACTCCATTTAGATGCACTACTGCACAGTAAGGCAGATAGAAATGTCGTCATAAACTTGCCTCAGTTGAGGAACTTTACTTTTTCCCAGCAATGCCCTGTTGGAATAAAACCTGTAGTCAGGAGAAGAAGGGTGATTAACAAGGGGCTTTTTAATATTATGTAATTACTGCCTGGTTCAGATTACTAAAATTATGATGATGGTAGTAATATAATTAAAGAAAAATAATTAGTCTGAAGTAAACAAACCCAGCCCATTCTCTACTGCCTCCCTTCTCCTAAAACAAGCAGCCATAGTCCTGGGAGTGTGTGAAGTGGCACTTTGGAGAAAGGTTGCTACTCCAGGCAAAGGCAGATAAGAAAAGCAAGGTGATCTCTCTTTTCCTCTGCTGAGTTCTCCCTACACTTGCCTTCAGGCATAAAGTGCTCCTTCCCCCAGCCAGCACTGCCCTGGTGCTGCTGGAGCCTTTCTCCCTGCCCTTGTGGGTGCCCTAGCTGGGGTCCCCAGCGGTGTGGCTGGTGGGACAGAGGTGACACCAGTGTGGGGGCTCAGACAGTGACTGCAGGAGGCACCAAGAGCAGAACAAGGTGCTGCTGCCCAGGGACAGTCTGAAGTTTGAGGCCTGTGCAAAGACCCTGCCTGTTTTTAATGAATGAGGCCAGGCTTTACATTTGTGTTCAGCCAGTAACTAGCAAAAGAGTGGCTCATGAAATGTTCCCTGGAAAAAATTGCCAAGGCCTACTCTGATGTCTGGAAAGGTTTTAATGACAAGATTAATGAGCTAAGTGTGCTATAAGATCACAGAGAGGCTAAAAACTTAGGGCAGGTACTGGTTAATTACTCTCAGTGGAGTATGGTGTGGATGACAATGATAATGGCAGTCTGAATGGGCTGACAAATCTTGCTACTAGGCAGAGAAAATTATGACAAATGTCTGCATAAAGACTTGAGTTTAAACTCTTGCCAACTTCTCATCACAAGTGCATTCTCAAGAGGTCTAAGAATTCAGAGGCTTCTTGCCCAGTTACTCTATGCTGAACTTGTTCTGTTTTTATTATTTAATTTTATATTTGAACATTTTTTGTCCTGTGGCTTCTTTTGATGATGGAATAGTTGTGAAGTACAGTAGTCCCTTTGTAGTGAAGAGTGTTGAAGCACAAAATGTGTGAACATTCCCATTCTGTTTGTTGCAAGTATGAGTTCATGTGAATAAGTTTTGTGACATTTCTGTATTTTGATTTGAGTTGTGGAGGATCAGATTTCAATAGTGAGGAGTTGTTAAGGGGATGAATTTGTGCAGGGAAGTGTGTGCTGCAGCCTGAGCAGTGAACAACCACACATGCCAGGGAGCCCAGCAGCACAGCCACCACTGGGGCTGCTTTGCAAGCCCCCAACAGGCAGCCAAACCAGAGTCCAGAGTCCTCACCCAAACCCCCACTCCTGGCTGCCTAGGTAGAGGTGTTTCAGCATCCTCCATTCAGTGAACATTTTAGTCAACATACACTTTCCTGGAAAATATTGATTACTGTGTATTACAGAATTTTTTATTAAGCTTATTTAGGTCTTGCAGATACTGTGGGTGTGATAAAAGACCTGAGCTTTGAAATTGGATGTGACTGCACCAAGGAAAAGATGGATGTATCCTAAGCGGATTGTGACTTAAAGGGATGAAGTTATCCTTGTTATATCCTATTCTTTACACGACTAGAGCTGCAAAGCAGAGGATAACATTTTTAAAAAAATATCGAAGTGACTTGAGACTCCACATTTTATTCTCACAAGTGAACTTCACTTACTGTTGTCCTTATATGCTTCAGCCTTCCAACTATGATGAAGTTTGAAAGGAGTAAGCAGTGATAAAAGCTACCACCTCAGCTAAAGCTGCTCTTAGCCTTTTCAAGTCCCGGCATTACTAATGCCAACCCAAATGTGCTAGATATGGTAGAACAGGGAACTGATTTCACTCCTTCTCTGGGCAGAGCATGACAGTCACCCCTTTATACTTTGTGTTATGGAGCCAACCAGGTGCTCCTCTCTTCTGTCTGTGCTGCAGGCCAGGTGCACCAAAGCATTACAGCCACTCCTTTAATTGTAATGGGAGAAAGAGACATTGAAGAAGCCAACAGGAAGAGAGGGTTTCTGTTCCTTAGGGCCTGGTACAGAGAGCTCAGCCGCAGTGCTGGTGGCTGCTCCTTTCCCCAAACGCTTTCCTGAGTGAGAGGAGCAGGGTCAGTCCTGCCCTAGAGCCAGCAGTTTTACTGAGCATTCCTGAGGCCACCCCCGGGGCCCCCATTCAGCAATCGCTGCCTGCCAAAGCAGGGCTGCAGCCACTCTTTGTATGAAAATGGGTTGGCAAACAAGACCATTTGTATAATAAATGTGATTAATTTCAAATGCTATTGTCTTAGTGCCTCTCCTAATCTCCTTCAGATCCTCCTGGAGAAAGATCTAGCACATTTGCAATTACCTCATACTGCTATTTTCTAAAGCTCCTGCTTTTCCTGTGAAGATCCCTGCTTTATCATCCCTGAGGCAGGGACCATTCAGCTTCCCTTTACCCTCTGGTCCTCTACATAATGTAATTTAAACTACACTGGCATTCCCAAAAGAGCAAAGCTTGAGTTTTTACTGAGATTTTCATTCAAAGCAAACATAGAGCTAAGCCATGAGCTGATGTTAAGTATGGTATAAAATGCAAAAATGTAATTTTTTTGCCTCTCCTTCCACTTAGAAACACCAAAACATTTTTATTTCAGCAATAAATGCCTTTTAAGAATTATTAAGATTTTATGTTTGGCAAAGAGGATTAAATATTCTTCCTGCTTGGTTTCTGTTAAGGCAATCAAATTGCATTAAGTGAGTTTGCTATTCACTGTTTTGTTTAAAAGGAAAAAGAGGGATTTCTGGTTTTCACATACAATGCCTAGATGATTCGTGTTAATACAATTTGAAGCAATGTGAAAATAAGGCACTTCAGTCGGGATTTTTGTTCCATTAAAACCTGGTTTCTGTTTCCTTAATATCTTGCTTTTACACACCAACCTTTTTTGGTATCTCCCAGTACACTTATTTAACAAAAAGGGTCTTTTAAAAGTAGTTCTAGAGCTGTGATCACTTAAAGAGAATAGGATGGGTGCTTTTGGTCCCAGCTGATGGTCTGGGTGCTTTCAGGATGTTTGCTGACACTGGAGCTCCAGCTGGCAATGAGGCCAGAGGCAAAGGGAATTCCAGCTCTCTTTCCACTCCTGACTGTGGTCTAGGCTGAGGGGCCTTAGAAAGGCAGCACATGGAAATGTATTTTTATTTTGATGTTATGGTGTTGGAAGGGCTTGAGGTGAAGGGAGAGAAAAAAAAAAGAGCTTGTAAATAAATAAAATAAAGAGGGAAAAATAAAGAGGTTTCTGCAGGGACAGAAATTCATGTAAATTAAAGTCAGTGAGGGCTTTAAATCTTTACTCTACAGACTGTGTTTTTTGAAGTGCTTGCTGAGACTGTTCCATGCAGAAGGGCATCCAGTAATCTGCTCAGTTAGCTCCAAGGACTTGTTAGATCTGCAAAGTGGGTTCTCTTGTGGTTTCTTTGCCTTCCTGCTCGTTAGTAGTCACAAGGGCAGCAGTGCTGTCTGTCCGTTCTGGTGTCCTAGATGAAACATGTAAACCACATCAAAACAGAAACCCATAAAACCATATCAAAAGAAGAAACAAGCTGGTCAAGAAATGATGCAAAGAAAATAAAAAGATTGAATGTTGTAGTAAAATCTATAGCACTTATACCTCTTGCCCTCTTGGGGGTCATTGCAGAACCTCTGTGCAACACCAGACCTCTTGTGTGGGCAGCCAGAGGGTGCAGACAGGAGGCCTGATGCCTCGCGTGCTCCCTGAAGCCAAGGGCTGCTGCACCATCTCTGCCACAGCTCACTATGCCAGGACCTCCCTTCCCAGGATGGGCACCTCAAGGAGAAGCAGTTTTGGGGCTGCCTGTGCTGCAGAGAAACATGACCAGGGCTCTTCTGCAGGGACTGTGCTCTGCGGTGTTTTCTTCTTGTCTAAACAAATGTCATTCAGCATTAAAGAATGTTTTGGTCTCAGCGCAGGAAAACAGGACAGATCGAGGTTATTTTGGCTCATCCAGCTCATTTGTGCTTGTGAAATTTAGTCCCTTTAACAGGTTCTGTTAGTTTAATCTGTTCCTTATCCCACTGATCTTCCAAATAGAAAAATGCTAACAATATAGCTTACTTGAGCCTTTCAAGTGATCCTTGTGAAACACTTTCATTTGCAGTGTAATGAGAACTATCAGGTATTATTGTTAAGGGCTGCTTCAGTCCTAGCTGGATACCAATTCACCTCTCGAGCTTGAAGAATAGTGTATTTCACTCCATTTCATTTGTTCATATACGAAGAACAGACTTTGAAATAGTCTTTTTTTCATCTCCTTTTTTGTTTAGTTGGAAGGATTGACACTAGAAAAGCTCATTTCATGAAATAAGTAGTTCTTGAAGTGATGGGTAACAAAGGAATATGCTTTAAAGTGAACAGCAACACAATTCTGTAGTTATCCAGCCTGTGACATTAGGTCTATTCACAAAATGCTAGAAAGGCTGGAGTCAAACTCCCATGCAATCTCTTGGAGGCAGGCTGTGCTCACTCCAGCATACCTGCCAAATACATGTGAGGCATTCAGCAAAGAAAATATATATCACTTCATCTTTTCTTCTCAGTTTCTGTCCCTTTAATTCAATGAAATTATTTTTATCATGCGTACTGGTCAGAATGCATTGATGGCTGTATGGAGGGCAACAATATTTCCTCTCTTCTGTCTTAGGAAACTGTCTCAGAAATCCAGAAAGATTGTTTCTTCCAAGAGGAGGCTTTCTGGGGTCAGCCAGCAAAGCTCACAAGGTAGCTGATTTAGGCCTTAACATTCATTATGTGACTAATTTGAGTGAGCAAGTTGTCAAGCTCTCCTAATTGCAATTCCTTTATCCTTTAGTTTTGGTTGGTTGTTTTGTTTTGTTTAATGTTTGAACAATATGTCACATCTCTTGCATCTTTAACGCTTAATTCCTAGCTTTGCAAGCAAATATCTTTGCTCACCCAAAGAACAACTGTAGCATCACAAGTCAACATTGCTGCCCTGTAATCCTCCTCTAGCTAACACTGCCACAAAAAACAAGCAATGAGAGCCAGGCTGGCAAAGTTGTCATGGTGAAAAGGGGACAAAAATTAAGGCTGCCCTTCCCTGGCAGAGTCCCAGCTGGAATGCAGCACTACAAACACCATCTGCTTTCTCCTGCAAATAAACCCTTACAGGGTGCAGTGGGCCTGCCTGGTGGAGGGAGGGAAATTCTGCCCCTGTTTATCACAACCCCTGTGGGTTTGGACTCGGCCTTTGCTTGTAAGTGCAAATTGCTATTAACTCTATGGCATGTAACTGAGTCTAGAACTCGAGCCTGGGTAGCACCCTCTCTATTTGTGACTATTCAATGACATCATAGAATCACCAAGTCCAATAGTTAACCAAATACCACTCTGTATCACCAGATCTTTTTTTTTTTTTTTTTTTTTTAAGTTTTTAATTTTTTTTTTTAAACCAAAAGTCTCAGCTATTTACCAAACATTTTCAAGAACTTCAACAGGTAAACCACAATCAAACGAAAAACCCAAACCAACAGAACATGAAACACTCCTCCATCAAAAAAATCCCCAAACCAACAAACAGAAGACCTTCCCATTCCCCCCCACAAAACCCAAATAGAAAAGACCACCACCTCACAAACAAAAAACTCCCTCCAAAGGTTTATCAGAAGGGTTTTGGAAATATAAGAAGAACCTGTCCCAGGACTATGGTTAGTGTATAACAAACCAGCTTTAATGTCTCTGCTCCCCAAACTTCTGAAAATTTCATTATGGTAATATCTTATAAATCTTAGAATTCTGTCTTCAGGTGACCACTGGTTCTTGAAAGCTTCCTGTATTCCTGTATGTAGGAAGAAACACATTCAGAGATGAAAGCAAGTTTGCATGTTACTTCAGGAAGTGTGTCTATGAGACCTGGTAATGTCTCCACTTTTGCTGAGCAAAGCTGAGCAGCTCACTGTAACATGATTATTAAAAACAAAATTGTCAGTGTTACTGGTGCACTATTTCTTGAAATTCATTTAAGTAGTTGATGAAATGGAATCAGTCACATTTCAGTTAAGTATCTGAAAATGCTCATGCAGTAGCTGCTTTGTCTTTGATGCTCACATTTAAGGCTTCACTGTCCTGGGTCCTGCCATGCTCAGGCTTGGTCCCAGAGAGATATTAAATATCCCTCTCTGTTTTATGGCTAGAGAATTTCTCTTTTGCTATCACTGAAATAACTGGGTATTTTGGTTAAGAAATCATACATTTTGTCTTATTATCCACTCAAGTTCCCTCTCCTTCTATTTTTTCCTATTATATATTGAAGAAACATCATTTTACTAAGTAATTTAGTCCGTGACTGGGGATTCTCAAGCCTTTCTCTGATTTCCAAAAATCATATAAAGTACTGCCACTTGTGTAGGGAATGAATACATATCCCTCCTGCCTTGTATTCTTCCCAGCCTGAGAACAGGCTTTGCCCTTTTGTCCCTTCTAATCTTAGGTTATCAGGAAAGCTGCTATTACTTCTAGGCTGATATGATTTGAAGTATCTTGGTTTAATCCCATTTCCCTAAAGACTTAAGGGATTTTTCTTCTTGAATCTGAAAAAATTATCATTCTTTGAAAATAATTTGTCCTTAAAGACTGCCTAAAAATTCTGCCCTGTTTCGTCTCTTTCAAGTTAATGGAAAAAAAATCTGTTTTGGGAAAAAAGAAAAAAAAAAAAAAAAAAAAAAGCCCCAGATTGCTGTT